>CM056464.1:21937769-22075269 GCA_029783895.1 Triplophysa bombifrons
AAATCCACTTTTACTCAATGTACTGTGGCTTATAAACATAAAGTATTTATAAGATGCTTTTTTAATCCAGAGAGCATTTAACACATTGTCTGAGCCAAGAAAAGGGCAATTGTTTACATGCAGGAATAGAATTTAAGCTCCAGGGAAATATGAACAACATATAAAGATGAATCATGTTTATTAGACGGCTAGTTCCAGTCTAATCTGATTCTGATTGGTCAATAGTATCACGATACGACACAGCTATTACCGCTTCACCTAACCATTCTGTATATCAATATGCACCCTTATCAACATAAACAAAACATTCTTTGGCTGTTTACAGTCGATTAGAGACAATTTTCTCCAGCGGCAGGAAGGTGTTCAGTGATTTGATTTGATGAAAGTACATTTGAAGTCAAAAGTTTACATCAACTCAACCCAACTTTATTCGCATAACGCTGTTTACCATTTTCATTGTTTCAAAGCAACTTTACTTGAAACATGTTGACAATTATCAAAACATTTAAAGTTATACAAATAAAAACAAAAATGTGACCTCACACAGAACACAGACATGCACACATAGGTTCATACCCAGCCACAAACATACATGAATAAAACACAGACACACAACCCCACACGCATAGAACACAAAATACACACGCAGACGCACACACACAGCGTGGTTATCACAGATAAGCACTCAATTAAGACAGAGGAGAAAGAAACACAGGTCAAATAATATACGGACTAAATTTCTATATGAAATGATAAATAAATTCAGCGGAATGGTACATTTAAAGTGATTCTAATAAATAAAAAAAACGTTTAATTCTAAAGCTGATGTCAGCAGCCCCCCCGGTCAGGAAAACTGTGCAAAACAGTTAGCAGACGGTGTCAAGGAACCCAAAACTCAAATGGAGAAACAAAACCTCGTGAGAACCCAGACCCAACCAGAGGAACCAGTTCCCCTATGGCAAAAACTGCAACATCTCTACAAGCTTGACCGTGTTTGCACAACTGGGCTAAACATAAAGAAAATAAATATATTATAAAGTAGATAATAGGTTTAATTAATGGTGCTTTGAAAAAGCATCAGTATTATTGTTGTGGATACTAATTATTCTGCTTCTTCTTTTACTGCCAAAATTTCAGCACGTACTTGTCCCGCAGCTTTTGTCGCAGGCCCACAGATGAGGGTTTAAAACGACCGGCCTATACGGGAATGGTGTGCTATGGCTTTTATAACCGATCAGACTTCGATAGGGGGGCAAAAAACACCAAAAATGTCCCATTGACTTAACACGGTGTCCAATTTTAACGGTCGTAGTTCAGAGCGAGAATTTCGTAGAAACATGAGGGTTACCACATTTGAGGAGCCTATCAGCCTCTGTAAGAACATACATCTCATTAGGGTGTATGTTGTACCCCTGGGGTGTAAGAGCCTCCAAAAGTTCCCCATTGACTTAACATGGGGCAGGAAACATGCCCATATAAGGCGTCACAAATCTCATAACTGTCCCGTGTTGAATATCTTCTCAGTACAACCACTTAGAGACAAGTGGGTGGGCTTAAATGACTCAGGCAACCAATCAGTATCAGATGGTCATCATGACGCTATTTACAGCAACCTAGCAACCGTTCCCATAGACTCCCATTATAAAAGAACCAGGTGGATATCTTTGCAGCACAGTGTCAGAGAGACAAGGGGGTGGGCTCATTTGACTCAGACAACCAATCAGTCTTTCAAGATCATCATGACGCTATGAAGCCATGCCTCTAGCAACCATTAACAGCAACCTAGCAACCGGTCCCATAGATTCCCGTTATAAAAGAGCCAGGTGGATATCTCTGCAGCACATTGTCGTAGACACATGGGGATTGGATAAATTGACTTGAATAAAGAATCAGTATCCCAGGAACTTCATTAAGTTACCTAAGTTAGCCTAGCAAACATTTAGCAATACCTATATCTTTGCATCAGAACATTGTAGAGACATGGGGGTTGGTTTGTTTAACTTGTGGCTTGAAGCATCATCAATTGGCATCTAACAGGCCACGCCCCTAGCAACCAAACAGGTATTTAGTATCATCAACTGACATATGCTAAGCCACGCCCATAGCAACAAAACAGGATATTGTAGAGACATGGCCATTGGATAAAGTCTTTCTTGCCTTCAAGTGTCATCACCCTAGTAAGCACCCAGTTCCATGGTTTGCCACGAAGCACCACTCACATTTTCTTCAGAAAATGCACATTTCTATTATTAACATTACTATTCTATTAGCAGTTTAAAGTAAATTTTGTTGTGAGGACTTTTCAGGTCAACCCTCTTTTAGCTTTACCATCAGGTCTGAGCATGAACTGCATCCTACTCACTGTGGTAACCTTGGAACAATGAGACAAGACTGGCTGAGAGTAGAGTTCTGTTCTGCACTCTTTGATGCAACAAGTACATCAATTGTTATTGGAAGTGTTCCTGGTTCCGGATGATCTAACGAATGCAGCCTAAACCTTCCAAGGATTATATTATATTATAAATACTGAGGAGCTAAACCATGTAGGGCTTTATAGGTAATAATCAAGATCTTAAAGTTAATGCGGGGCTTCTTTAATTTCTGGGAGCATCTCCTTCAAGATTTGTAGGTATAGAGTCTAGCATGCATGTCGTTGATTTAGATGATCTAACGATTTAAGACAGTTCATCGTGATCTACGGTAGAAAATAATTGCTCTTTAGGGGCGCTGTAGTTTGATCAGCTAGTGTAGCCTCTGGTTGCTAAATTATATATTTTTCTAATATCATCAATTTTATTTTTGAATAGTTCATAAATTCATCACTGCTATCCTGACGATTTATATTTTGTTAATCTAGCTACTATGTTAATTTAACCCTCCTGTTACCCTTAAATCTGATGACACCTTTTCACCACCGGGGTCAATTTGACCCCAACAATTTAAACTTGCAGAACATGATTTTTTTTAACTAAAAAATTTGTGTTAGGTAGTTTACATCTTTGTTGAGTTCTTAAATATATCTTTAAATAAACTCACAATGGACTTACACTATACCCTAATAGTAGGCGGAGTTTTTGTGTTGGAATAGTAGGTAGTTTTGAGTACATGAGATTAAATACACTGGGACACACTAACAGGAAGCGGAAGTGGCCAATAACTATCACACACTTCAAAATACAGCCCTTCTTTCCATTAAGGTATATATTCTTTCATTATTTCCAATGTAATGTAACTGTATACTTACATTACATTTGTTCATTTAGTGATGCATCAGTTATATATTTTATTAATGCAGTGGACAGTCTCTAAACTGGATAATATTCTGGACTTCCAATTTCTACCGGAAGTAGTGGACCATCCGGGAATCTTTGGAATACTGTTTTCAACATACTACGATTGGGACACACTCATTCTACTTTCCAATACTATTAGGATGGATAGTATTTTGATTGGAACGCAGGGTATCTGGTTAAATATGGCTGCAAACAGGAATTGCAAGAAATCCCAGCCAGTATTTGGGAGAGGGCTCCCTCTGGTGGGGAGCTGAGCGACTAGCAGTCCCCCTTGTTACAGCAGGACAGAGTCAAAGATTGTACATTTACTAATTTTTTTCTTATGTTTTCGATTTTCTCTGTGAAAAATGTAATGAAGTCATTAGGTTGTAGGGCTGTGTATTGGCAAGTGCCTCCCGATACGACACACATCACGATAGATGGGTCACGATACAATATATTGCTATGTCTTTCGATACGATAAACATTTGCGATATATTGCAATACTTTAAATAGAAAATGTAAAAATTAGAGTTAGAAATACAACATGCTGTGCACCACCTGGGGTTTTCATAAGGATACATGTAAAAGCATCCCTTATCTCTGAAGAGTGACCAAGATGTGCGATGCACGGACCTTTAGATCAGAGGTTTGGGTTGCCAAACTGTGGATTGCTACCCTCAAGTTGGTAGCACAGGGGAATAAGGTGGGTCACTTGGCTGTTGTGGTACATTACACTTAAAACAATGAACATGGACAGTATAAAACCCCTGGTTCATTCGTGCTGTAAATGCGCTGGTGTCATATCCGTGAAAGCACAATAAATATCTGTCTTTTTTATATAAAATTTTTACTTTACAAATTACTCCATGATAGTGTTAATTTCGTTTACGAAAATAATGACGAAAAATTTGATTAGATTAGATTCAACTTCATTGTCATTACACATATACAAGTACAGTGTAACGAAATGTAGTTTAGGTCTAACCAGAAGTGCAATTAGCAAGTGCAGGATACACAGTGTGAATAAATACAGAATACAATATTAGGAAAATACTTTACAATGGGCATGTACTATGAAAATATGACAGTCTGTATGTACTATGAACAATATAAACAGAAGGCTATATACTGTGAACATTAATGTACAGGTGGTTATGAACAGATAACAATATAGACTATTCAATAGTGCAAGTGACTTAAGTGTGCATTAGTTACAGACATTAGCTATTAAAGTTACAGTGCAGTAGATGAGTTAGTTTAGTTATGGAAGTTACAGTGCAGTAGATGCGTTGATGCGGTTATTAAGTTACAGTGCAGTAGATGAGTTAGCGCAGTTATTGAAGTTACAGTGCAGTAGATGCGTTAATGCGGTTATTAAGTTACAGTGCAGTAGATGAGTTAGTGCAGTTATTGAAGTTACAGTGCAGTAGATGAGTTAGCGCAGTTATTGAAGTTACAGTGCAGTAGATGCGTTAATGCGGTTATTAAGTTACAGTGCAGTAGATGAGTTAGTGCAGTTATTAAGTTATTAAATATTTGTCAACGACTATTTTCCCAAGACAAAGACAAGACAAAAAGTAAGGCCATTAAACGACAACTAAAACTTTATCAGCACGCATTATCGTTGACGAAAAATTATGGGAATAAAATGTAGCTATAAAAATAAAAACTTACCCAAAACCTGATGCAGGCACCAGGAGGTTGGATGTCTATGAATAGGCCTTTGCACTCATCAGACTTCTGTGGAAGTTCTTGAAGCTTTGAAGTTGAATAAACTTTGCACATGATTTGACATTCTATTTATTTGTGCTTGATAAAATAGATAATTATGATGAAATATAAAAACAAATTTCTCAAAAAACAACTTCTCAAACAGTAACAATCACTGTGATTATAATTTTTGGTAAAATACCCATTTTAACTATTATACAGCTTGACGAAAACATGACTAAGTTTGACTAAGACCAAACGAAAATGCATAGACATTTAGTCGACTAAACTGGATTAAACAAAAACAGGACAAGGATGACCAAATATGATAAAAACTAAAAAGTGTTTACTAATCTCAAATATAGCTGACAAAATTAACAGTACTCCACGACTTATTTTACAATAAGTTTTATATATACAAAGGACACCCACACATCAGCTCTGAGAGCTCGAAGCGTTCTTATATTTTTCACCAAGCTCGCTGCCACTTACTTTTGGCCGTCTGAATATGACATGATTTAAAAAAAAGTAGCGATAGTAGCGATATAACTATCGAAACACTATCGAAAAAAAAGTATTGCGATAGTTTCATGTATCGATATTTTTGCACAGCCCTATTAGGTTGTGACACAATATTTGGGTCAGGTGTCTTCTGGTTATTTGTTAACGTAGCCACTGTTTTAAACAAACACCTTGGATTGTTTTGGATAGTTTCTCTGAGGTTCTGGAGATGCTCGGCCCTGACTTCTTTACATACTGCCTTTCCACTTGATTTGAAAGACCTCTTATTGAGTTTGTTTCCATTTGCACTCCAGTTTATGTGTTTCTCTCTTTAGAGCGTGTGTGGTGCTGTTGTACCATGGTGACATACTTTTATCTTGGACCTTTTTTTAAAAAGGTTCAACAATATCTAAAACTAGAGAATCTAGTTTCCAGCCATTTCCACCAATGGGAATAACAACTGACACAGAGTAAGTATAACCAAACAATGGCAGTGATATAGTAGCAGGTGAGTATTGCAGGTAAAGAGTCTTTGTTATGGTAGCTGACTGATGTCTTCGTCGATGAAGGAGTACACACACACACACAGACACACACACACACATAACTGGAGGGAATAGTAGGGTTCCAGGAGCTGCTTTCAGGTGAGGCAATTGGGTAGATGTGGATGACTTGGAGATCACCGCTGGAGAGAAAGAATGTTGAGACATAGAGACTAGAGATTTCTAGGATTTATTTTACTGTAGCATTTTGGAGAAATACACAGTTTTCCACTTTAAAAGCCATAAAAACATTTTAGATCTTCCGATTCCGAATCTGCAGTGCCTTGCTCCATCCTGGATTGATGTGTGTGTCGAGTTTACTTCGACACATTCACATAATCATCAGACGCGATCTGAGTACTGTGGGTATGCCGCAAGATGTGTAACAAAACAATAAATGTTAGTAATGCAAAATTTTAGTTTGTGATCTTCAGTATAGCGAGCGGGAAAGTAAGAGTAAGAGTAATGACTTGCCGCAGTACTCATGCGATTTTGTCTTTAATTATTGCGATAGCAATTTTTCTTGCGATATAACAATTCCTGGAGAATTGCTATTTTTGTAAATGCTGCCGATATTTTGAATATATTTGAAATACTCATGTACCTTTATTTTGACATGTCGAAAACTGGAAGTAAGCCTAGTAACCAAAGCACAGGGACCAAGTGTACATGTAGCGGTGATGTTCATGCTAGTTTATTTCTTTATTCTTTATACTCCCTGCTTTGTGGTGTTTGTTACAACTGCGTATAAGTTGAGGAATATATTTGACTTTGAAGATTGCTTCTGGGAAATGACTCTGCCGTTGGCTGAGAAGCAGGCTAAAGTGGTCAGTATTACTCTTTATTCTTTATTGTTTTTTATGTAATGTTTGCAATATTTGATGTTGTCTTTTATTTCGTTTACTTGAACTTTTAGTTCTACGGTGTTAAGGTGTTAATAAACATCTGTATATGGAACCGGAGTCTCGCATTTAATCGATGGGCGGCATAGTAGAACACTTCTGCATCGGTAAAGACTCTGAGCGGACGAATACGGGCTAGCTGCCTACCGCGTGCAGTAAAGGAGAGGCCACCTTGTGAATTGTTCGTGTGAATCCAAAGGGGCAATTGGACAAGGCTACACAAGCAAGCATGTCGAAAGGAGTGTTTCGAAAGTAGTGCAAGTACTGCCATAATAGCACAACGGATGTTTCATTTGTGTCTTTTTCCCTTAAAGCAGCAGTGGTCATTATATTATGCTGCAGTTGATTATCTAGTAAGAATCAAAGAAACTAAGCAGATAAGTAAATTAACCATTCTCCCAGTTGAATCTAAGAAGTTCTAAGTTAAATTCAAAGTTTTGTTCTTACAAGTAAGTTTTCATATTTAAACTGTGACGAATTATTATTATTTTTCTCACTTTGTTAATTGCCTTTTATTGTTCATTTGAAGTGTGTTATTATAAGACTGTACTGTTTGATGTGCAATATTCAAAGGTTAAGATAAGGCAATCAAAGAGATTTAGTTTTACATTTCATTTTATTTCATATTTGCACACATTAGAGAACAGAATACAGTTTATTCAAATATATCACATTTAAAACTCTGCATTTAATATGTCACACTCAAAGGAAAACACTGTTCTTCCAACTGAAGAGGTCACTCATGGTCACTTTCAAAACGATAGTGATGCAGAACAGACTACCCTATCACAGCAAGCTGATGCTGATGAGCAAGTTGAAGATACTTCGCAGGCCACACAATCTCAGGTTGGTGCTGATGACACGCAAAGGATTCCTGGAATTAGGAAATCTGGACGCATACAAAGGCTCAATGAAAAGGGCAAAGCTCTGTTAGATGACACATTGAAGGATCTAACTGTAAGTTTTGTAAAGATGTACAGAAGATGGAAGTATCATATCAATGGCTAAAAACGGTTCATTAAGAATAATGATGCTGATGATCTGATTGATGAGATTGTAAATGCAATCAATACCGTCCAAGGTGACATGGACATTACTTACCTCAAAATAAGTGAGACATTTCAACTCCTGAACCTGACATTTGGAGAATGAATGACACATGCCAGGCATTTACTAGGATTGCAAATATAAATGTTCAACATTTCCACAGTGGTGATGATTCACAAATCATAACTTGGCCTATTGCTAAATCTGTGTTTGAAAGCACAGTGTCTAGCTAAGTCAAAGGTTCCTTCCCAAGTATCCAGACACTCTCCTGTCCCTTAATGCAAAACAAGCAGCAGCTGAAGTTGTGGTTATGCAAGAAGTGATGAAGATAACAAATGCACAACATCAACAGAAGGAAGAAAATCAAAGACTTGAGGTGAAAGACCAAATCTTGAAGGCTGAAAGAGAAGCTATAGAAAAGGAAATTGAAGCAGAGATTAGCAGAGAAGTCACAATCAATCAAGATGGACACAAAATGTTCCCTGACTTTAGATATTTTGTAAGATTTCTCAATATGGAGGCTCGTATTGCATCCAACTCCATCACATCATTATATGCTGTGAAGTCAACTGACCAAGAAATATCAAAGCCAACAGAACGAGAACAGTCTAAGTATCAACGAAATCAAAACTTTAGTGCTAAGACTTTCACCACTAATACAATTGAGAAGACAAGCAGCACATGCATGTTTTGCAAGAAGAAATGCCATACTCTCCATAGGTGTCTCAAGATTAGGGAAAACCAGTTGAAGAAAGAGTTTAGTTTGTACAACTGGAGAAATTGTGTTTTGGCTGCCTTGGTGTCTAACCCTTAAAGTGTCCACGATAACATCAAAAACCAAAGTGGTGAATAGCCAAAGGGTGCAAGGACTACAGGTAAGTGGCATCAGCTCTGACACTAAAATCAAACTCCCAACAACTTATACCAGAGATTACATACCAGCAAACAGATCCCTTATACCCACAAGAACAACCGCAAAGTCCTGGCCTCGCTTATAACATTTGGCAGATGAAATGTCTACTGAGCTTGATTGTGAAGTGGGATTGTTAATCGGCTATAACTGTCCACAAGCCTTACTTCCCAGAGATTTCATCTCGGGCAATGAAACCCAGCCATATGCACAAAAGTCTGTGTTGGGTTGGAGCATTATCGGCTACAGCAGCACTGAAGTTGATTATGATCGTGTGGATGATATCGGTGTTTGCCACCGTATCATCATAAAAGAAAGTTCAGTCAGCTACCAAGCCCTTTACTGAGCTCAAGTCTGAGGTAAATTTTGTTTATAGAACTCAAGTCAAGGAAATGATCACTCCAGCAGATATACTCAAGGTCTTTGAGGCAGATTTTACTGGGAAGTTCAGTGAAGAAGTTGTAATATCACAAGAATATATTAAGTTCTTGGTGAAGCTGAAAGAAGGAATCAAGCAAAAGACAAATGGACATTACGAAATGCCATTGCCTTTCAAGGAAGAGAAACCAAGCCTGCCAAACAACAAAGTGTGTGCAGAACATAGACTCAGATGTCTGGGAAAACGTCTTAAGAAAGATAATCAATATCACAAGGATTATGTGGCTTTAATGGAGGACATCATAGCAAGAGGGGATGCTGAAAAGGTTCCGGAGTCAGAGGTAACCTATCGGACCACGTGGTATATCCCTCACCATGGGGTTTACCATCCCCAAAAGCCAGGAAAGATTTGCGTGGTATTTGATTGCTCAGCTAAGATTCAGAATATATCACTGAATGAGCATCTACTCAACAGGCCAGACCTTACAAATACCCTTGTAGGGGTCTTGTGTCGCTTCCGCAAAGGACGAGTAGCCATTATGTGTGAAGTAGAGCTGATGTCCAATCAATTTCAACTCAGATTCCTGTGGTGGGAAAGAGGCGATATGGAAGCTCCACCTTCAGTGTTCCGCATGAAGGTTCACTTGTTCGGTGCTGCATCGTCGCCTGGATGCGCAAACTTTAGGCTCAAACAGGCAAGTTTAGTGAAGCTACAGTGAGGTTTATTCAGCGCAACTTTTATGTTGATGATGGCTTAACAAGTTTGAACAGTGAAGAAGAAGCTATCGAGCTTGTTAGAGCGGCAAGAGACCTCTGCAACATTGGTAGACTCCACTTACACAAATTCATTAACAGTAACAAGAAGACGCTTGCCACAATCCCAAAGCAAGAACTTGCAGAAGTTACAGCTGACCTGGACATGGCCTTGGGTGACACAAGATGGAGCGGACTCTCTGGGTCCAATGGTGCATTAGCTCAGATAAGTTCCAGTTCAAAGTGAGGGTAAAAGATCATCCTTTCACCAGAGGAGGAGTATTGTCCACAGTGGCCTCAATTTTTGATCCTCTTGGATTCGTGGCACCTATCATTCTAAAAGGTAAACAGATTCTACAAAGGATGTGCCAAGACAAGATGGGATGAGCCGCTTCCTGATGATCTCAGGCCGCGTTGGGAAGCATGGTTCCAAGACCTTCATAATCTGTCTATGGTAGAGATACCACGGCACTACATGCCATTGGCAGCTAAGGAAGTTCAGCAGTGTGAGCTTCACCATTTTTCCGATGCCAGTGTTTCCGGCTATGGAATGTGTTCTTACATTAGGGTTGTTTCGAAGTCTGGAGAAGTCCAGTGTGCTCTCGTTATGGGGAAGGCAAGGGTTGCACCGACGAAGGTAACAACGATCCCAAGGCTGGAACTCTCAGCTGCAGTCATGGCCACAAGGTCGATTGACCTGCTAAGGAGAGAAATGGAGATTGAAAATCTACAGGAAGACTTTTGGACCGATTCCAAGGTCGTCATTGGTTACATTAACAATAATGAAAGGCGATTTCATGTATTCGTACCTGTTACGTCTGTAGTTATTTAGCTGTTAATTGGTCTAGGATTTTAGCAGACATAACACGGAAATTAATATAGTTGTACGTATGGGTCAATGGTAGTAACGGAAAACAACGAAAAAAAGATAGACAACCAGCCAGCAATTCAGTTACACAAATTTAATTATAACTCGTAAGATAAAGTAATAGAATGATAAAGTAGATATATACATTATATACAAAGTAAAGAAAATGATAATTATACATTTTAATCAATAAACAATCTGGTGGAGAGGAGGGAGTTAAAGAGTGGTGCTTAAATCAAAGAACAAAATATACCCAAAAGTAAGCTAACTAATATCAAGGATCTAACTGACTAACAACAGAAAATGTAGAAAGAAACATCTTCAGCGTACAAGACGCTATAACTAAATTAAACTCACTAACAAAACTAAACATACATTTTAGCACCACTCCTACCTCTAGTGTGTCTAATACATGGAGGTTTAATCTACGTGCATAAATGTAGGTCGCGACCTGCTTACCTGACTCACAACCTCTCCAGCCAAGATAATTGATTTAAAGCCGGTACAATGGCTGAAGCTTCCACGCGTATATCCATGGTGAAAATGTCAACCACACGAGCACACAAACAAACACAAACACGAACAACGAAACAAGAGAGCATTGATCCGGCTACAAACAACAAAACACCGTAAAGCCCAAAGCACGGAACAATCTCTCAGACTGGTCTCAAATGAAAAAACAGTCCGCAAAGAGCGTGCACTCTGCCCAAACCAGAGTCTGTTTTAACTCTGCCACCATCCATATTTAAACCCCTCGTAAGCCGCTCTGTAACTGGCAATTGCCGGAGCGATCTCTGTCGTCAGAACCCCACGCCCGCAGATTGACAGATGGATCAGCCAATGGATTCCCAAATCTGAAACAGAGTACAGACACACAAACACAACTATACATTGCAAACAAAGGTACAGATAAGAGCGTTTGTAACAGTACCCAATCGGATCCAGCAGATCAAATTGAGCACAGAACCAAGTCAATGGCAATATGTTTCCTCAGAAAATAACCCGGCTGACCATGCATCTCGCGGACTCATGGCAAAGGAGCTTGTAGACTCTCAACTGGTTCACAGGACCTAGTTTCTTGTGGCAAAAGGACCTCCCTAAGGAAGAAGAGTTTAAGGTGAGAGAACTCAATGAGGATGACCAAGAAATCAAAAGAGCACAAGTTAACACAACTAAGCCAAAGCAAGACTTAAGCGTCTTGCAAAGGAGGTGAAAGGTCTTAAAACAAGATCCAATGAAGTTACGACACTTGAAGAAAGAATGGAGGCTGAACAATTCATAATCCATGCAGTTCAAGAAGAAGTGTTTAGTGATGAAATCAAGGCTCTTAAACAAAAGAAAGAAGTACAAAGGAACGAGTCAACCAAACTGCACATGTTGAACCTTTTCAAGGACAGTCAAGATATCCTGCGGGTGGGAGGTAGATTAACACAAGCAACACTCCATCCTCATGTCAAACACCCAGCTATCCTCCCCAAAGGACATCATGTGTCTTGATTGTTGATAAAGCACTATCATGAGAAGTTGAAGCATCAGGGTCGTGGAATGACCATCAATGAACTACGCTCCAGTGGGATTTGGATCCTGGGGTGTAGTAGTGAAGTTTCATCACTCATTTTCAAGTGCATCAAATGTAGAAAATTCTGAAAATGTAATCAAGAACAAAAAATGTCCGACCTTCCCCCAGAGAGGATGGAAGCTACCCCTCCATTTACCTATAGTGGTATGGACTGTTTCGGACCATTTTATTTTAAAGATGGAAGGAAATAACTGAAGAGGTATGGGCTTCTATTCACCTGCATGTGTTCACGTGCCATCCACATTGAGGTATTGGATGACCTTTCCACTGATGCTTTCCTAAACGTGTTGCGCTGTTTTATTGCTATAAGAGGCAATGTAAGTCAACAACGAAGTTATCATGGGCACAAACCTTGTGGGTGTACGCAATGAATTCCAAGAATTAATGAAAGGAATGGATCGAGAGCGTGTGAAAGAGCTGGGATGCAACTTTTTCATGAACACACCTGCTTCCAGTCACATGGGTTGGGTCTGGGAGAGGCAGATTTGGACCGTGAGAATGTCCTCACAGCCATCCTAGACCAATCTGCTGGAAGATTAGACAGCTCTTCACTAAGAACATTCCTGTACGAAGTGATGGCTATAGTGAACAGTCGACCATTGACCACGGAACATCTTAATGATCCTTTAGGACCTGAACCCCTAACTCCAAATCATATATTGACAATGAAATCGTCAATAATCGCACCACCACCTGGTGACTTTGTAAGGAAAGATCTCTATCTTATGAAAAGATGGAAGAGAGTTCAGTTCTTGTCCAATGAATTTTGGACCAGGTGGAGAAAGGAGTATTTGCTGAATATGCAGCAGAGGAGCAAATGGAACAAGGACAGGAGAAATGCTAAAGTGAATGACATTGTCCTGTTGCAAGATGATGGCACACCAAGAAATCAGTGGAAGCTGGCGAAGGTAGTTGAAGTCTTCCAAGGATCTGACGGAAGAGTCAGAAAACTCAAACTGTTACTTAGTGACACAACACTAGACAGTAAAGGCGCACGCTCACATAAGCCAGTTTACTTAGAAAGGTCAATACACAAAACAGTACTACAGCTTGAGGCTGAATAAGTAACTTAGCTCTTCAATGACATTGTTTTGTTTATATTTGAAAGTATATGCGTGTATTTACATCAATGTTTTACAATGTTCTGTTAAGAATGTCTATTTTTGTGATGTGAATCAGACGTTGTGTGAACGTGGGAGTGTAAATGCAGCTGGTATTTTGAATATATTTGAAATACTCATGTACCTTTATTTTGACATGCCGGAAGTAAGCCTAGTTGGGCTCCTTTTGGGCTCCTTTTGGTCACGTCCGACCAGAAAAAAATGCATTGGGCGGGTCTTTAAAATTTGTGCTGGTTTTTGATGCAACAGGCGGGTTTTTATTTTTGACAATAAACAGTATTCTTTATTATTTTTTTAATGAAAACTAACTATAAAATAAATTATACAATGTAGGATGATGTTTAAATTAGGTATGGTTCAGGTTAGCCAATAATGTTCAGGGGAATCCTGTCCAATCAGACTTCAAGCTTGAGTGGCGGGTTGTTGTAGGCTAATTCGTTATATCGTCAAAACTGCATTATCATCATCAGTGATCATCATTTATCATCATCATCATGCCAAAGTGGGGTAAATATAAAAAGTCCTACAGAAAGGAATGGGAGAGCGACCAGTCTTTAAAAACATGGATTACACCTGTGGTAGGCGATGATACAGAGGCATTTTGTAAATACTGTCAATCAGAAATCAGAGCACAGTAAAATGATTTGAAAGAGCATGCTAATACAAAAAAACACAAATCGCGCTGTGCACCAAGTATAAAAACTTTTACTGTGTCAGCGGGAGCAGCAGGGCAGTGTCCGATCAAAGATGACCAAAAGTGAAATTAGAATTGCTGCTTACATTGCTTGTCACAGTTCAATAAATGCGGTGGACGATTTGTCAGACATTTTGGAAGATGAGATGGGAACATTCCAAATGCACCGGACAAAGTGTACAGCCATTATCAAATCTGTCCTCGCGCCACACTTCAGAGAAGAACTTGTGGAGGATATTGGGGAGTCTCCATATTCCCTGTATCTCGATGAAAGCACTGACATATCCGTGAACAAACTTCTTTGCATTTTTGTGAAATACCATTCAAAAAAACACAGCAAGTTTGTAAGTACATATCTTGGACTTGTGGAGCTGACAGATGCTGATGCTAAAGCCATATCAGACACTGTTGTCGCTTTTCTATCAAAGAACGGTCTCCAGATTAAAAACATGATGGGCATTGCCACAGTTGGTGCCAGCGTAATGGTTGGAAAAAACCACTCGGTTTTCACCCTACTTAAACAAATACAGCCAAACCTGCAGCTTATTCGCTGTGTTTGTCATTCACTTGACATTGTTGCAAATAAAGCAATGCAGCTTCTTCCAAGCATCATAGAATACATGGTTAGAGAAATCTACAACTGGTTCGCACATTCAGCAAAGCGGCAGTATGAGTACAAGAACATATACGAGACTATCAATAAAGGGGGCTGCCCCTTGAAATTAATAAGTCCAAGCTGTACCCGTTGGCTTGTGATGGCTGACTGCATTAACCGCATTGTGGATCAAAAAGATGCCCTCACTCTGCACTTTAACATGGCTTAAAGCACAGAACACTGCTATACTGCTCGGCTTTTAAAGGAAATGTACAATGACAAAACTAATCTCCTTTACATGTACTTTCTTCAGCCTGTTCTGATGGAAATCAAAGCTGTAAATAAATGCTTTCAATTAGAAACAGGAAACTCTCTCGGTGTGTTTAGAGACTTGGAAAGGCTGTACATGACAACTGTGAGACGCATTCTCAAACCGAGCGTCTTGCGTAATCACAAGCAGCTCCGTGAACTTGACCTCACACAGTCTGGCATATTCCTATCCCCTCTGGATGCGGACCTGGGTACCACATTTATGGACAAACTGGAGGAAAGTAGGCTAGCCCCAGACATGAAGGAGAGAATTTCTTTGCGTTGTATGGATTTTCTAAAAGAACTTGTAAAGCAGTACCAATTGCGTTTACCTGCTTCAATGGAAATCCTGAGCAAACTGGAGCTCTTCTGCCAGAAATCTGTTATGTCCACTATAAATAGGCCTGGAGTAAAGGACTTGCCAGCTGATCTTTTCTCGTGCCCCATTGGTACATTAGAAACGCAGTGGAGAAATGTGGCAACCGCAAACTTCTCTGATGATCAGGACATTGACAAGTTTTGGCTCGAAGTCGAAGCGTTTAAAGATGCAGGGGGGCACAAGTGTTTCCAGGAATTGGCACAAGGTGCCATTAGACTTCTTGTTCTGCCTGTTTCCCATGCCCATGTTGAGCAGGCATTTTCCCTAGTCTCGCTTTTAAAAGATGACACTAGGAATCGCATGGGACTACCTTTACTCTCCAGCATCATGGATGTGCGCACTGGCCTGGTCAGAAATGGGTTTACCTCAGCAACATTCAAACCTCCCAGGCAGTTGCTGGAGAGATTTGACTCAACGATCTATTAATCAAACTGGTTGTGACTGTACAAAGTTGGTCCTATTATTAAATAGTTCTAGAATTGTTCTATAATAAAGACGTTTTCATCAGTTCTGCGGGGATTATCTACGTTAACTTCATATTAAAAGGTAAGCGTGTTTATGCTATTAGCCTACAGTTTTATTTTGATGTACAATTCTGATGTTTGATCATTTCTGAAACGTAATAGCTGATATAGTGTCTAGTGACGATTCAGTGTATCATTCAGTCATTATTTTATTTAAAATTAAAAGAAGGAAAAAACGAGAATTCATGTTGATTCGCCCAGTGGTCTATAAGTTAAATAATAATACTAATTTTAATAATGATAATATAAAAAAAAAATTAGTTGGTAATTAAGCACAAATTTGTAAGTAGCCTACTAATACAAAAAAAAGTATAATGAAATGATTTGAGAATTGGCCTATTAGAAAAGAACTGTAGTTCTGACAATAGTAGCACAAGAACAATAAAAAATGTTGTCCCCTTCTGAGATTTCCGATGTAGACCTTGTGTTTTATTAAAATTATCATTTATATAAAAAAAAGAAAAAAAAAGATGCACTGGATATACTTGGGGGAGCTTGGTGCTCGCCCCAAGTACAGATAAACATCTGTATATGGAACCGGAGTCTCGCATTCAATCGATGGGCGGCATAATTTTTATTACCTATTTTTTAAATCATTTATATATGTACTTATCATACTGAAATAAAAAGGTCATAGATATTCTTCTGATGTAATTAAATCTAATTCAGGCAACAACTAAAAAACTATCGAGGAAGAGGCAATTATTTAGACTTTGTCTGACTGCTCAATTTGACAGGACTTTTATTTTGATGGGTCTTCGGAGAAGACTAAAATATTTGTGTTTATGGTTAGGCAGCACTAAGGTCTAGCAGCACCAATGATGAAAAACAACCTCAGTCAGACGCAAGAAGCAGATCATTTGTAACTCTGATCAAAGCAGTCTATGTACTGTGACATGCTCTAAATCCAGACTGGAATTCTTCATTGATGAACTTTAGATATGAAAGGTAGAATCGATGTTGGCCTGTTCCCTTGTTCCCTAGTTCTTTAGGGTTGATTTTAGATGATCTAATGATTTAAGACAGTTCATCGTGATCTACGGTAGAAAATAATTGCAATTTCTCCTTAAGAGCGCTGTACCGTAATTTCCGGACTATTGAGCGCACCTGAATAATAGCCGCACCCACTGAATTTTAAAAAAAAGATTATTTTGAACAATAAGCCGCACATGTCTATAAGCCGCAGGTGCCTACCGGGACATTGAAACAAATGAACTTTACACAGGCTTTAACAAAACACGGCTTGTAATAAAAATAAATTGGCTTTAACCAAAACCGGCTTGTCACAAAAAAATAAAAAATTAGCAGTAAACAGTAGCCTACCAAGAAAGTCATTGGTCACTACCTTCCTCCTCCTGTGCACTGAAACCACTGAAGTCATCTCCTTCGGTGTCGGAGTTGAATAGCCTCAGAATTGCTTCATCCGATATTGGATCGTTTTCATTGTCGCTCTCGTCACTTTCATCCGGAGGCAAATGGAGATGGTGGTCTAGTGGGTTAAACCACTGAACTGGTAATCAGAAGGTTGTTGGTTCGATCCCAGCAGCCACCACCAGTGTGTCCTTGAGCAAGACACTTTACTCCATGTTGCTCCAGGGGGATTGTCCCTGTAATAAGTCCACTGTAAGTCGCTTTGGATAAAAGCGTCTGCCAAATGACTAAATGTAAATGTAAATGTAAATGTAAATCCCCGCTGAGCCCTCTTCAACACGCAGCAGTCCAGCCTTTCGAAACCCGCTGATAATAGTGGATTTTTTGACAATGCTCCACGCTGTCAGGATCCACTGGCAGACTTGACCATAAGTTGCTCTTCGCATGCGGCCCGTTTTAGTGAAGGATTTCTCCCCACTTGTCATCCAAGCCTCCCACTGAACACAAAGGGCCACCTTAAATGCACGATTTACACTGATGTCGAGTGGCTGCAAATACTTTGTTGTGTCTCCAAGAATCACAGCTGGAATTGAGTTTGTCCTCTTGATGGCTTCTTTCACCAAATCTGTTATGTGGGCCCTCATGCTGTCCGAAACGAGCAATGCCTTGTTCCTGTGAAAGAATCCTCCCGGTCGCTTGCCGTAACACTCCGTATGCCATTCATGCATTAGGCTTTCCGTCATCCATCCTTTCTTGTTGACTTTCACAAGAATTCCTCGGCATCGTTGTGCGTTTAAAAATCACAATCGGTGGAAGCTTTTCTCCCGATGCCGTGCAGCTCAGAACACAGGTGAAATGCGTTTTTTCATGCCCAGTTGTTTTCAGTGTGACGGATGATTCGCCTTTCCTGTTGACCGTCCGAGTGAGAGGCAGGTCAAACGTCAGAGGAACCTCGTCCATATTTATGATGTCGTGCGGGCCTATGGAATGCTCCGCTATCTTTGCATCAGTGAATTTGCGGAAGTTTGAAACTTTTTCCTGGTAGTCGGGAGGGAGCTGCTGACATAGACTCGTCCGTACCCTGATGGACAGGCCTTTACGTCTCATAAATCTGAGACACCACGATGGTCCACCTCTAAAATCCTCAAACTTCATTGCGGTGGCGATTGTTTTGGCTTTCAATCGGATCTGCACAGTTGAAACACCTCGGCCGTCTGCTCTCTGTGTGTTGACCCAGTCTTCAAGCTCATTTTCTAATTCGGGCCATCTGCTTTTCTTTCCTCTGAAAGCTTTAGTTGTCTTTTTGCACTGAGTCAATTCCTCACGCTGCTGTTTCCAACGTCTTATCATCGACTCATTAAGACCAAGCTCCTGTGCAGCAGCTCTATTTCCTTTTCCAACAGCCAGATCAATCGCCTTCAACTTGAAAGCTGCATCATATGCATTTCTCCGTGTCTTTGACATGATGAGAGTGACAAAATGACAACCGTAATCAGAATGATGGGAAGTTTGAGCGCGCTCCATTTAAACTAAATAGTAAACAAAAATGTTGTTTGACCTTAACCCGTTCGGCAATTTAATTTACTAATGAAAGCTTCATTCCACCCAAAAACTGAGCATGTCACAGAATGTTTAAAAAAGAATTGAAAGCGGGAAAAATCCATATATTACCCGCGTCATTGTTTAAGCCGCGAGGTTCAAAGCGTGGGAAAGAAGTTGCGTCTTATAGTCTGGAAATTACGGTAGTTAGTTTGTTAAGCAGGTTTCACTTCTGGTTGCATTGCTATAATTTTTTCTCTAATATCTTTGATTTTATTTGTGAAGTGGTCATTAAACTATCCCTTGTTAATGCCCTTGTGTTTGCTGTGCTGGGCTTTTGTTTCATCTTGTCATGTACTTTACATACCGCCTGTTTTTTCCTTGCCTTGTTCCTGTTTAGATAAAAAAAAGATTCTATCCCCAAGCAGTTAGATGCTTAAATACATAATAACTTACACACTCCCAACGACACTAAAATGTGCAATAAAAACTCCTATAAAGGTGCAATATCCCTTCCTTACTATATTACTCTGCTGCACTACCTCATAGGATTAATACTTTTCGTGTGTATAAATTCCTTTGTTTATGTATGTAGGTTTTGGCTGTTCTAACATTCCACTGTATATATTTTATTTTCATAACTGTACAATTGTGAAGAGCTGCTAAACTGTATTTCATTGTTCCCTAAACAACGATAATGCAGTTCTATTCTATTCTAGATTATTCTGTTTCTCTGTTTAGCCCCCCTCGAGGGAAGTTTTTTGATTGAATCTGTTTTTGTAAATTGATTGTTCTGTTTTGGTTTCTTCATTGGGGTCTTTTATTTTGATTATAAAAGTTTGAGTTTTTCTTGTACCGCTGCCTGGTCATGGGTTCTCTCTTCCTCGGCCTCCAAGCCCCATCCTGACCAACAGGTTTGATAAACCAATCAAAACCTCTAAAGCTGCCCGCGCTTTGAAGCTCAGCCAGAGGCAGACACATAAAAATATAAAATATTTGATTGCAAAACAAAGAATGTTTATTCTTATAACAAACCCAAATTATTTTGTGTGCTGTTATGCGGTTCAAAGTAAAATAAATCCAGGAATATATATATCTCACTAATTACATATACTCAGGTCTTGACTTTGCTTAGGGCCCCAAAATGGTAAACACGCCCCTGGCTATTAAAATGCCAGTCTGAACGCTAAGTGAACCAGGACTTTTTTTCACTTTTTTGGTTCTTTTTCACCAAAAGAAACAAACTACAAATATGAACGCACACTTAAACGCGTTTCATAAAACCTTAGTGAAGATGGCTGATAACAACTGGCTAATGACTTGTAAGATTGAATCTTTAGACACCACACATTGAATAATTGTATCTGGCGAGTGTAAACAACGTCTAATCACAAAAGAAGAGACCAGCGGTTATGATCAAGTTCCATTGTAGTGAAAACTGTTAAAAGTGTTCCCGGCTCTAAAGGCGTTATGTATGTATTTTTTTTTGTGGTATTAAATGATTTATCAACATTATTGTTTTTCATAACATTTACCTTAATGTATCATTTTTATTCTAAAAATATATCACAGAGATTATTTTTATATTATCTTGTAGTAAATACATGCATTGTTGTTGTTATTGTTAATACAATTTGTAAGAATTGCTTACCCTTGTTTATTGTCCAGTGATTGTTTGATGTTATTATCGATTCAAGAAATAAGAAATAATTGTATTAAAGATGCGTTATAGATTTCTGGATATTTACTACATTTCAAATGGAAATCATGAAAGTCAAGCGCAGCAAGGTAGGATACATTCAATGCACAATCAAAAGGAAGGAGACCGTTGAGGTTTGGCTGATAAGCACACATACTATTAGTTATTTCCACTTTTTCGATGGTAAACGGGTTGGGAAAAACATGCCGAAAAGCACAACATAAGATGAGGAAATAACGTTATTAACACATAAAAGCAAAGGAACTATCAAAAAAGTTTTTAAAACAAGTGTTATTTATAATTTAAAAAAACATACATTTTGTCGTATTAAATACGTTAGATAGAAACCTTAAAAATGTTATAAACTTTTCACAACGTGAAGAACCGTTTTAACAACGTCTTTTGATACTGAATGCCAGTGGGGAGAAGGAGAAACTCATGATACAAGGGGTGGGAATCATCAGTATGCTTTACATAATGTATATAGCATTAGATTGCTATAGTAAAGATTTGTATGAATGTATTAATGAAGGCATTTTATTGTGTCATAATGACAACGTGTGTTTTACCCTATAAGATGT
Organism: Triplophysa bombifrons; assembly: GCA_029783895.1. Classification (NCBI taxonomy): domain Eukaryota; kingdom Metazoa; phylum Chordata; class Actinopteri; order Cypriniformes; family Nemacheilidae; genus Triplophysa; species Triplophysa bombifrons. The sequence continues at coordinate 21,959,047 of CM056464.1, forward strand.
CTGCCAAAGATCTGGAAAACATCTGCTGTGTAAACACATTTGATAAACATCTTAGAAAGGGCAGTTTTACATACATTCTGAATATGGACGTGACGTCCCTTTCCCCACATGAACACCATGTGAACACGCTCCCTTGAGTGGAAAAACACTCTGCTTACAATATCAGGAAACGTAATTCTGCACAATATCAGTGTCCAAGGACACATTCACTAGGTCTGAAATGGTATACTGTGACAGTACGGACTGAATTTGAACAAGCACCTACCTACCGGCCGTTAAAACAGTACGTTCTATATAGTATGAGTGGGAGACGCATGAATTTCGGACATACTGCATACGCCATGTTTTATGGTCATGTGACCCATGTGTTCTTTGACCTATGACGTATGACAAACCTGTACGTAGGCGCTGATAAAAACATTATTTAATCACAAAAAATTATTTTATCTAATATTCATCACTTATTAGAAACGGACGTCCACCTTAAAGGTTTAGGCTACATGTATTTGAGTTACTTTTGATATGTGACCGTTGCTCAGCTCCCGTGGCATCATGGGATAGATTAGTGTCCATCCTATCCACACTCACCAATCTCGGCGGAAGCAGCAGACCGTCCCGCTATTTCTCGCCTACTGTTTTTTGCATACTGAGGTTTCGGACATACTATTCATGACTCATGCTCATTTTCGCTTAAGCCTGGCTCAGATTAAAGGATTCTCTGCCAGATTTTTCCCCAATTTCCCTCCTGAAAATCTTTGAAAAAAGCGGGTCCAGAACCTCGATCGGGTCCGAGGTTCGGCCCAGATTATCAAGTTATTTGAGGCGTTCACAGATCGAATCTTAAACCTTCCGATCTGCTCCGAGAGAAATCTTAGCCGCCCCGATCATATCAAACATGTTTGATATTTAGGATTTTAAATCGGGTCGATGACGTTGGTACTTTCGATACAGACAATGAGAGACACACAAAAAAGCATATAGCATCCCCTGCTCAAAATACGTTCCCGCAGCTTTGGATTTACGCCTACGTGCCTACGTGCCTACGTGCAGGGCAGTGTTGGCCTGCTCACCGGGAGACTGCATTCATTTATTTATTTAGAAATTAGATATTATTTATTAGAATGATCTTACTCGTTGTATAAATACCATGCACTGTGCTGTGTTTTAACTTTTCTGTTTTTCCAGTTTGCCCCTGTAAAGCTGCTTTGAAACAATACACATTGTGAAAAGCGCTATATAAATAAACTTGAATTGAATTGAATTGACAGACAGAGAATCATTCAGAGCGCGACAAAGACACAGCATTCCAGGATTGAATGTTACACACCTTGCTAGAGTTTTGCTACAATAACGTATAAATCCCTTGCTACTAATTTCCACAGAAACATTTGCTTTTCACCGCGGATACGCCGTAGTACAGTTAAAACGGTACAGTTACACACTCTAGACCTATCGCATAGCCGCTGCATTTCCTTCATCTATGGTGGAAATACACTTTTTCCATAATAGGACCAATAGATCAAATGATATTAACTGCGATGTCCATTTGTCTACTTCAGTTTCCCGGTGAGATGACATAAGAGGCGTCCTTTGGCATGATAATCTTAATATTATCCTGTAGTTTGGGTTTCTTAGAATGTTTTTTGATGTGGAATTATGAACTAAAAAAACTTCCAATCAATTTATTTTTATTTTTTTACTTGCTACCTTTAGTCTTATTAATAAACAAAACTTTACCCCCAAAGTTTTTCAGAAATGCAAGTTTACACAGGGCAATCCTATTTTTGTAGAGCTAAAAAGAGATTCGAATGTAGATGTGATTGTAAAAAGGTTCAGTCTTTAGGAAGAAAGGAGGCGGAGTCGGCGTGGCTGGGAAAGCGTAAGAATCTTTTATGTACTACAATACTTCCGGGTTGTAGACCCGCTCACTTATACGCACAATCTCTCTGGTTGTGACGAATTCTTTCTGTGGTCTGGATACTCCTAGATGTCCTGTCTTTTCCAGAGTCCCGACACGTACTTTCCCAGCCTGGTTTCTCTCTCAATTCTCTCTTCCTCCTTCGTGCCTTAAATGCGTCTCCTCGCCAATTACTAGAACGAGAAGCAGGTGATTTCACTATAGCGTTGATCTGCTTACCCACCGTCATTCTCCCGACACGCCCTTTCGCCGCAGACCGTGCTAAACCACGCCCCCCTTGCCACATACCCCCACCGCCCGACTCAGGCCTAGGTTCCATCTGGCCTGTAGTCTAGCCCCCCCCCCTCCGGGAGAGAAAGTCGGCCACCGCCATCTGAGTCCCCGGCCTGTGGATCACCTGGAACTTGAATGGTTGCAAGGCAAGGTACCAACGAGTGATCCGCGCGTTGGTGTCCTTCATGCGGTGGAGCCATTGGAGGGGCGTGTGGTCCGAACAGAGCGTGAAGTCCCTTCCCAGGAGATAATAACGGAGGGTGAGGACCGCCCACCGGATCGCCAAACATTCCTTCTCGATGGTGCTGTACCTCATCTCAGTCCGTGACAGTTTGCGACTGATGTACAGCACCGGACGATCCTCCCCCTCTTTTTCCTGGGACAGGACCGCGCCCACGCCCCTGTCCGAGGCATCAGCCTGCAACAGAAAAGGGAGTGAAAAATCGGGAGAGTGCAATAACAGTCCGCCACATAGAGCAGCCTTCCCCTGGGTAAACCCCTGCTGACACTGCTCCGTCCATTGGACGGTATCTGGTTCCACCTTTTTAGTGAGGTCAGTCAGCGGGCTGGTGAGGAATAATTGGGCACAAACCGTCTATAATATCCCGCCAGCCCCAGGAACTGCCGCACCTCCTTTTTGGTCTTGGGTCTCGGGGAGGTGGCAATCGCTGCTGTCTTATCAATTTAGGGACGCACCTCTCCGTGACCCAAGTGGAAGCCCAGATACCTTACCTCTACTCGCCCAATGGCACACTTCTTCGGGTTAGCCGTCAGCCCCGCACTCCTCAGCGAACTCAGGACCGCTCTCAAGTGCTGCATATGCCGTTGCCAATCATTACTGTATATAATGATGTCATCGAGATAGGCTGCGGCATATGTCGCGTGAGGTCTGAGGATACGATCCATGAGACGCTGAAATGTAGCCGGGGCTCCGAATAAGCCGAACGGAAGCGTGACGAATTGGTGCAAACTGAACGGCATAGTGAAGGCTGTTTTCTCTTTGGATAATGGAGATAGGGGGATCTGCCAATATCCTTTCGTCAGATCCAATGTCGAATAAAAGCGAGCCTTCCCTAGCCGGTCAAGTAATTCGTCAATTCGAGGCATTGGATAGGCATCGAACTTCGACAGCGCATTCACCTTGCGACAGTCCACACAGAACCGGACCGAGCCGTCGGTCTTTGGTACTAAAACTATCGGGCTCGCCCAGTCACTATTGGACTCTTCTATTACCCCCATGTCCAGCATAGCTTCTAATTCCTTCTGAACCACAATTTTTTTGTGTTCAGGTAACCTATATGGGCGGCTGCGTACTACGGCACCCGGTTTTGTGTCAATATGGTGCTCTATGAGATTCGTGCGGCCGGGCAGGGGCGAGAAAACATCTGCAAACTCTGCTTGTAACTTCACATCATCCGTGAGCTGGGAGGACGAGAGATGATCTCCCCCTGGTGCCAGAGCGAGGGATTGCACTTTGGTGTTCGCCTCTGGTCCGAGATCATCTACTCTACTTACAATCATCGCCAGCATCACGGTGTTCGCCTCACTCCATTTTTTGAGGAGGTTGAGGTGATAAATCTGATGTGCCCCGCTCCTGTCCGATCGTACTACCTCATAATTGAGATCTCCTATTCGTCGTGTGACCTCAAACGGCCCTTGCCACTTGGCGAGTAGTTTAGACGTGGACGTGGGGAGTAATACAAGCACTTTCTCTCCCGGTGAAAATTTACACAGTCTGGCTCCCCTGTTATAATGCCGGCTCTGTCTTTCCTGTGCCTGTAACAAATTCTCCATAGAGAGCCGCCCCAGTGTATGGAGTTTTGTTCGCAGGTCCAAGACATACTGAATTAGATTTTTGCTCGGAGGTTGACGACCATAGAGAAGCTCGAAGGGGGAAAACCCCGTGGAGGCTTGGGGGTCCTCGCGGACGGCAAATGACAGGGGTTCCAGCCACTTATCCCAATTTTTGGCGTCTTTGTGTACGAATTTCCGGATCATGGTTTTTAATGTGCGATTAAAACGTTCGACCAGCCCATCGGTTTGTGGGTGATAGACGCTGCTCCGAATCGTCTTAATCCCCAATAATCCGTACAGTTCGCGGAGTGTCCGTGACATAAACGCCGTGCCTTGATCTGTGAGAATCTCCTTAGGGATTCCCACACGGGAGATTAAACGAAACAGGGTGTCCGCAACACTGGTTGCTGAGATATTGCGTAACGCCACTGCCTCAGGGTATCGGGTTGCATAATCCACAATGACCAATGCAAATCAATGCCCTCGTGCGGATCGCTCTAACGGCCCGATCAGGTCCATACCAATTCTTTCGAAGGGGACCTGAATAAGTGGAAGTGGTCATAATGGTGCCTTGGGAGTGGCCGGTGGGTTTACCAGCTGGCATTCAGGACAAGACGCGCACCACCTGAGCACGTTCTCATGAATGCCCGGCCAAAAAAAACGGTCGTTAGGCGATTTACGGTTGCAGCTTGTCCTAGGTGCCCTGCCATCGTATTACAATGAGCCGCCTGGAAAAGCATTTCGCGACGGCTTTTAGGTATGACTAATTGGGTTGTATCTTGCTTTCACTGAGTGTCCTGGGTCACTCGATACAACCGGTCCTTCAAAATAGTGAAATATGTGTAGGATAGGGATTGTGTAGGTTGGAGAAGTTGTCCGTCGATTGTGCGGACCTGTTCAAACGCATGTTTGAGCGACTCGTTCTGAGACTGTTCCAGAGGAAAATCATCGCCCTGAGAGAGATTTCTTCTCTCCACCGGGCTCCGTTCCTCTGAAACTGTCATCAGAGGTCCCCGTTCAACCTCTCCGACCTGCGCGACCGCTCCTCCCCACCACACTTGGTTACGCCCAGAAACATCCGCACATAACTTTCCCATTAATATCGAAAACAATGGCCAATTCGTCCCCAAAATTAGCGGATGTCGGAGGTGCTCATTAACAGCCACCTCTATCCTATGTTTTATGGTCAGCGGCACCAAAGGGTAGTTTACGACATCCCCATGTACACACCTTACCTTAACCCCGCGGCTCGTATCCATTGCCCCGAATTGCATCAAGCTTTGGTGGATTGAGGTTTGGTTACATCCTGAATCCACCAAAGCCTGATATGTACCCCCCTTATACTCACAGGTATCTGGTACAGCCCGTCCTGACCGAGGGCAGCCTGAGGGTTATCGGGCACCTGGATCATCATACCGACCTCCATCATAGGACAGCGGTCGATAAAATGTCCGGGGTCCCCACAACACCAACAGGCCGGCCCAGGAGTCCCCGCCGCCCCAGCGGCAGGAAGCAGACCCCCGAATTGGCGAGGAGAGGCTGAAGGAAGGTGAGAGGCATGTGCACTGTTGCCCGGTCGGTGGAAGGATCCCTCCAGGGACCTTGCAGTTCCATTTGGTCCCGCTTCCTGCGAGACTCGCGTTCGCGGCGCCGGGCGCGGGTAGAAACTCCCCCGAGACCTGGGAAATGGAACAAGTTTGAGAGAGAGAGAGGGGACAGTAGAGAGAGAGAGAGAGAGAGCGATGGTATGGTCCTCGGCCAACTGGATCGCCTGGGCCAGCATCGTCGGGCGGTGACACTGGACCCATTGGGAGGTTTTCCTGGGTAACCTCGCCACAAACTGCTCCAATGTCACCTGGTCGATGATGGTCTCGGCGGTGCTGACGCCAGTCATCAGCCATCTGCGGCAGGCATCCCGGAGCTGGTGAGCAAAGGAAAAAGGCTGTGTACGATCCCCGAACTCCAGAGACCGGAAACGCTGCCGATGCTGCTCAGGACTCTGGCACACCCGCTCGAGAATAGCCTTCTTGAGGTCCGCATACTTTAGCAGGTTCTCGACTGGAAGTTGCTGGGCGGCCATCTGGGCTTCTCCGGACAGGAGCGGGATGAGGCGGGCGGCCCATGCGTCCGGGTGCCAACCTGATAATCCCGCGGACCTCTCGAATAACTCAAGGAAGGCTTCCGGCTCGTCCTGGGCTCCCATCTTGTGCAGCGGTACCGTCGGGGATCCAGTCAGTGGTGGGATGCCTTTCTCCTGGCCCAACCAGCTCCGGAATGAATCACGGTCCTCCTGTTGGGTCTGTAGGAGGGTCTGGAAACGTCTCTCCTGGTCTTCTCGGAGGCCCAACAGGGCCTGATGGTGTTCCTGGTGGAGACCAGCGAGAGAGCTGATGACCTCGGCAAACGGTGATCCTCGGCAAACGGTGATCCTGGGATCCTGCATGCTGGTGGCGGTCCTTCCTTTCTTCCCGGGTTTCGGCATCAGTGTAAAAAGGTTCAGTCTTTAGGAAGAAAGGAGGAGGAGTCTGCATGGCTGGGAAAGCGTAAGAATCTTTTATTTACTACAATACTTCCGGGTTGTAGACCCGCTCACTTATACACACAATCTCTCTGGTTGTGACGAATTCTTTCTGTGGTCTGGATACTCCTAGACGTCCTGTCTTTTCCCAAGTCCCGACACGTACTTTCCCAGCCTGGTTTCTCTCTCAATTCTCTCTTCCTCCTTCGTGCCTTAAATGCGTCTCCTCGCCAAATACTAGAACGAGAAGCAGGTGATTTCACTATAGCGTTGATCTGCTTACCCACCGTCATTCTCCCGACACGCCCTTTCGCCGCAGACCGTGCTGAACCACGCCCCCCTTGCCACAGTGATGTCAACATCTAAAAATAGTAAACCCCTTAAAACGGATACAATTAGCTCCTTTTACAAAACTGCTTTGTAAGATCCTATGGATATGTAAAATATGTGTAGTACATATTTAGTTGTAGACTGATGAGTGTGAGTTTCTTTTTAGAATTTAAGAGGCCTCCTTCCTTCCCTACTTTGAATGTGGCTACATTGAATGTTCCAAAACCCTGGAGGAAGGAGAGACATGCTGTCGGAGAGCCCTCGCTGTTGAGGTTTATCGCGGTGCTGATGAGTTCAGGCAGTGGTGCTGGAACGAGATGAATCGGCTGGGATGGAGAGCTTGCCCCCATGCTCCTGGACCGAGGTGGGATGGTGGCCGTAGAAGAGGGAGCGGAGGGGCTATCGTCGTTTTCCCTGTGCCGGAGCCTGCTGCCGTCCGCCATGAAAGGGGAAGAGCAGGGAACGGGAAACTCGCAGCCGGCTGCCCTCAGCCAGAAGCCATTACCACGAGGCGGAGGAGGATAGGGCCGTCCACCGAACATCCAGCACCACCGCATAGCACCACGAGGAAGAGTCTCTCACCTGGGCTGAGGACCAAGCGTGGTGGGGTCCTGGTGCTTCCGTCTCCGTTCTCTCGTCTCGTTGGTGCATACCCCCAGCGGCTGCGGATGCCGAGACTGGCTCCCCGGGGGGGGGTAAGCACAGTCTCGGTGGCACCCCCCGGCCTGTGAGGATGATGGGGGTATGTAACGAGGCGGGGCCTGTGGCATAAGTGATAGTGGGAATCAGCCGTGCGCACACCGGTCCTGCATATCTCTCAGAGGAGATCGGGAGCATAAGAGGACGAGCGACAGGACTACGGACGAGAGAGGAGTGGGCCCGGACATGTGTCAAGTTTGTGTTTATGTTCTTGTGGCCAGCAGTCGACCGTGAGGTGGCCGCCGGTCTTTCACTTCTGTGTTATTGTTTGTTTATTTTGATTAAAGTTTGTTTAAATGTTCGCCGGTTCCCACCTCCTTCCATCCCTACTTTGAACTTTGCTACATCCTTTTTGATTGTTGACGTTTGCCGAATTGTTTGAATAATCAGACTCATGTTATTGATCGTTATCCTATGTGCCCCCTGAAGCCAAATGCCTTTTTTTCCCTATGGTTCCGGATGTAACAGCCTGGCTGAGATTTAAGCAGAAGTACGTCATGCTCCCGCAATGTATATATACCCGGTCCGGTGTGATCACATGGGAAAGTCAATGTCAATTTTATTTATATAGCACTACTGAACCCAACCATGGGTTGACAAATGTGCTGCACAATAAAAACTGTTAAAATAAGACAATACACAATAATTACTAAAAGAAAACAATACAATATAAGTAGTCAATTATCAAAAAGGTACGGTTTCAACATGGATTTTAAAACAGATATTGAAGAAGCAGATCTAATAGAGAGGGGCAGAGCATTCCACAGTCTAGGTGCAGAAACTGAGAAAGCGCTTTCACCCCTCTATTTCAACTTCAACCTTGGGATGCATAATAATCTCTGGTTGGATGACTGAAGAGACAAGAGAGGCCGATATTCAATCAATAAACCTGATAGATAGGCAGGAGCCAAACCGTTCAATGATTTAAACACTAAGAGAATAATTTTTAAATGAACTGGATAGCGCACAGGCAACCAGTTCAGAACGTAAAACTGGTGTAATATGATCTCAAAGAATTGTTCTACCCTCTATTATAAACAACAGACAGACATCTGACAGTACTTGTCTCAAAGATGCATTGCAGATGAGCAAACAATCAAATAATAATAACAATATATGTCTTGCATCCAAACGAATTTTAGTGAGTGTAAATTATACCGAATATAATAATGCTAAAAATAAACCGGGGATATTGTACCATTTAATAATAACTTTTTCTGTAAGAGAACAGAGTTTTATGGCAACGGTAAACATTAAACTCTATATCTTCCGTGTTTGTCTACAATCCAATGACAGGTTCAGAATGTATTTCCTTTCAAGTCCACCAAACAGACTCTTGATCTTCCCAATGGATCAGGTATGAGCCAATCACAGGTGTTTAGTGTCAGGCTGGACCAATCAAAGTTACAAGGTGGGTCAGGTTAGGGTCAAATCGAAACTAAAAGTCTTGAGCACGTTGTGTGATAAGACGCCTTTTGTGAACGCGTTATCAAAGCTCACAAGTTCTGTCTTATTTATCGGTAAGTTAGCAATTTAGGCACTTATTATAATTAGAAGTTTTTATTTTAACATTATAAAATGTGTTTATTATATACGTTTCGGCAAAGTTGAAATCTTATGACTAACATTGAAGTCAACTCTTACTCAAATGTGCTGTCAGCTTCAGTTTTTCTGTGTATTCCGATGTCATATTTCAGCTGTACAAAACAACTCATTTTCCTGATTGAAATCGAGAATTTGTGTTTCTAACCAGGTTATTTTAATGGTATTGTCTTAATTTTAAACATACTTTGTAGCATGAACAGTTTTACCATCTAGGCTACTGCATTTCGTTATTCTTCCCGTCATTTCCCGTCTTGCACATGTATTTAATTATTTATTTATAATATATTATTTAATAGAATGATCTTGCTTGTTCTATAAACACTGTGTGCTGTGTTTTACCTCTCTGTGTTTTTCTGTTTTTCTTATTTGCTCCTGTAAAGCTGCTTTATAACAATGCACATTGTGAAAAGCGCTATATAAACAAACTTGAATAGAATTTACGTTACATACAACAGTTTAACGGCAGTCCCGTGTTGTTGCGTTGTTTTACAGTAGCTATACATTACCACAGACAACACTCTTCTAACATTGTTTTACCTTTTGATCTTAAAAGAAACCGTTGTCTCATTTATAAATAGAGAACAGCGACCATCACTTGTTTTTTGTGCTATTGTAGTAATTTTGTGATTTGCTGGGAATCTCACTTAAGATGGCGGAGTACGATGTGAAATCCACGACGCCGTCCACTTACGGCCAAACGGACCGCACCGTTATAGTGGCCAGAGCCGTTAAAAAACAGAGTTCCCCATCAAACGCTACACTCGATACTGCGTTTCAAAGGCTATGGGGAACAGTCTTTGTTCGACCGGTTGTGAAGCACGTGTGTCAAAAATAACCTCGGCAGGTGACGTGGCTAATTACACATGCGGGTTATAAATACGCGTGAATGCGGACGCGTCATCAGGTTCTTTTTGTCTTCAAGGACCGCTTTGGGAGTCTAACTCCTCGTTGTTTTCATTCAAAGAAAAAAAAGATATTACTAAGATTCTTGCGCTAGTGACGGAGCACTTTCTAGGTTACTTGGCCTAGTGTAAAAATAAGCAAAAAAAAACCGTGGCTGACTTGTAATCGGAGATGTGTTCCTCCCTGTGAGAGGATCCTCTCCAATTTCGACTTTGGGGCTGACCATGCCGCCCAGGGACTTGAGGGAGAGTGTGAACTCCGTGATATCTTTGAATTCAGAGTTCTGCGTGCTCGGCTCGCCTTTTATAAGCGAGACCGAGACACCTCTTCCTCATCCTGGGGTTTGCGGTTTGATCTTGCTGAGGCACGGGAGACGGATCCGTCCGCTTCTGGAGCATGCCCCGGCAAGCACTTCTTCTGAGCTGGTGGAGGACGAGGCTTCCTTTGTTTCTGCGGGGTTCAATAGCATATAATTAGTGGAACAGATGAGACAATTCCTTCAAAAACATGTTTTTGTGTTTTGAAAGTCAGAATAGGAATGGAAAGAAATATGGTATTATTTCCTATGGAATACAATTGTTCAATATGCCATTTTAAGCTAAACATGTTATTAAACGAACAGGCTGGACTGACGAAATCAGAACAGGCGAATAGAACCGTTACTAAAAGTCCCAGTGAAAAAAAGACCATTCTTATTTTTTCATGAAATATTGCAGCGTTTATAGCTAATAGCTTATCATTGTGGATCATTTTATTTATTTATTTACATACCCGCATAATCTTCAGTTAAATCGGGAAATGCACTTCCGCCCTGAAATGACTATCCATCTTAAATGATGTAAGAACTGAAACAACTAATCGATAGAATCAATAATAATCGATAATGAAAATAGTTGTCAACGAATTTCATTATCAATTAGTTGTTCTGTGACATCATTTGTGAGCTGCGCAGTTATAAATCAAGTCTTCTTCCCTTTTAAAATTTCCGTTTTAGACGTGTCTCTCCGTGCTTCGTGTCTCTGTGCTGCGCGAACTGATCTGTTTTTAAGTCTATGGCAAGCCGATGGTGTCACAATTACGCTTTAGATTAAACGGGTTTATAAACGGTATTTGCACCGCAAAATATGGCATCACGATTGCAGACGGCGTAAAAACTGCCATGTGACGGCGTAAAAAAACGCTGATTTGGTTGCACAGAGAGTGCGTTATTTACACTCACCAATCTCTGCGGAAGCAGCAGACCATCCGGGTATTTCTCGCCTACTGTTTTTTGCATACTGAGGTTTCGGACATACTATTCATGACTCATGCTCATTTACGCTTAAGCCTGGATCAGATTACAGTATTCTCGGTCAGATTGTACCCCGATTTCCCCTCCTGAGAATCTTTGAAAAAATCAGGTCCAGAACCTCGATCGGGTCCGAGGTTCGGCCCAGATTATCACGTTATTTGAGGAGTTCACAGATCGAATCTTAAACCTCCCGATCTGCTCCGAGAGAAATCTTAGCTGCCCCAATCATATCAAACATTTTTAGCCCATTCTTCCTTGCAGAACTGCTTTAGCTCTGTCATATTCTTTGGATGTCTCATGTGTATGGCCCTCTTCAAGTCAAATCCATAACATCTCTATTTGGTAGAGGTCTAGGCTCTGATTTGGCAACTCCAAAAGGCAGATTTTGTTTTTCTGAAGCCATTCTGTTGTGGACTTTCTCCGATATTATGGGTCGTTGTCCTGTTGCATCACCCACCTTCTACACAGTTTCAGCTGACATACAGACATTCTCACATTATCCTGAAGAATTGTCTGATATACTTGGTAATTTATCTTCACCTCAATGATTCCAAGCTAGCCAGGCAATGATACAGCAAAGCAGGACCAAATCATGATGTTTCCTCCACCAAACTTTACAGTTGGGATGATGTTTTCTTGTTAATATGCCGTGCCCTTTCTACGGCAGATGTAGTGCTATGTGTTTTTTCCAAATAGTTCAATCTTAGTTTCATCACTCAACAAAACATTTTGCCAATACCGCTGTAGAGTGTCAATGTGCTCCTTGGCAAACCTGGTGTCCTGCCGTGGATACCCTGGTTCTCCAGTGTTTTACGTATTGTAGACTCATGAACAGAGATGTAAGCAAATACCAATGATGCCTTCAAATCTTTTGGCTGTCATTTGGGGTTATTTCTGTACCAGATTGATGAGTCATCTTTGTGCTCTTTGTGTCATTTTGACTGGGCGCCCACTTCTTGGTAGACTAGCAACAGTCCCAAAGTGTCTCCATTTGTAGATTGTTTGTCTAACTGTAGACTGGTAAATTTCTAAAGTCTTTGAAATAACTTTGTAACCTTTGCCAGCTTTATGTAAATCAACAATTCTTGATCGTAGATCCTCTGAAAGCTCACATAACTTACATAAGCTCACATGGCTCACATAAGCGTGTTCTTGAGCAGAGCAAACTCCAAAAGTTTGAGGGGTTTTTATCAGTCAAACTTATTATCTTAACGAGACTCCAAGTGTCTAGGTTCTATTAACTCAAGGGTTCACATACTTTTTTTCCATAAGCACTATGAGGTTTTTTTGTTTTTTCTCAATGTCAGACAATTCTTTTATGTTATTAATTTTAGACACATTATGTTTGTCAATACACTTAAATTAGATGAAGATCAGATCACATTTATGACAAATTTATTCAGAAAAAAATGAAATTCCAAAAGGAATTTTCTTGCCACTGTATATATATATATATATATTATTAAAATCTACAGTATGTCATAATGTATCATTTTCATGCTTTGATTTGCTAGGTCAGGTGACATTCAGAATGACCAGCACTGTCATACCTATGACTTCTTCAACGCTAATCATCCAATTGCAGGCACCAACACAAACAACGCCAGTGACAACGGAGTTAAATGCTCCTGTGCCTGTCTATGTACAACAGTACGCAGGAGTTTCACCTTGTCGTGGACTTCAGGGATTTCTGACAGGCCAACCAAAGGCCCTTGGGGTTAGAAATTGTTAATAAACCCAAATAATTGAAGAGTTCAGATGGAAAACCCTCTGAAAGCCACTTCCATCAAAGTATAATATTGAGTAAATGCTCTCCACACATAGTACAGTATGTTACTCAAATCATTTGACTTAAAGAACCCGCTACATACCAACCTCTGACTGCTCTGAAATATCTGCTATTGAGCTGAGGTTGATAAAAAATGTTCATTGAAATGAGGGGTTTGCATCTGAACTCTTCATCTGGTTTCTATTTGTGTGAAGTGAGAAAACCCTGGAATACATGGTAAATATTAACCATGCATACACAATGTTATTTGAACAAACATGAGATTAGTTTTATCATTTACAGAGTACAATGGTCAAATTAAAGTGTATCAGTCACAGAGACTATAATCATAATCTGATTTTACACATCCGCAAATACAATGACATAATAGTTAATATTTAATATTTGATGTTGCCCTGCTCAGACTGTATATGCTCATTTTGTCCTACACAGACGGTCCAGATAATGATTGGTGTGCTGACTTTCCTGTTTGGCATTGTGTCTGTAGCAAATTCAAATTCCATCTCTGTCCTAAGTGGTATCGTTTTCTGGGGATCTATTATCGTAAGAAACAATCATCCTATCAAGTGTTCTGTCTTTTATTATACAAGGTACATATTTCAACACAAGCCTAATTTTTTGCTTTTTCTCCTCTCAGTACATTACCGCAGGCTCACTCTGCATTTCTGCAGAAAATAAGATAAACTTACCCTTCAGTGTGTGTTTGGTATGTACACAGCAGTTATTACCTTCAGGGGTCCAAGCACTGGGCAGAAATATTACAAAAATAGATTTGATTCATTTATTTTCATTGCATGAAACTCGTGTATACTTCCAGAGACTGTAATATACTTAATGAGCCATGTAACATTTACATGCATATATCAAAAATCAACTTGTCTGTACATTCATTTTTTTTGTGACTTATTGTGGTTTGGGACCGGACGGAGTCGAGTTGTTTTCAGCTTGTGACCTCTTGTTGCAGATCATTCATGCTATTTACAGAGTGTGAACACATTAACAACTTCAAGACTCCAGACTTTACAGAGAACAAGTCATTTGGTCTGAACAGCACACGCTCACAGCGATCTTCTGCCTTGTGCATGAATGATCTGATGCCCCAAAAACGTATCGTGGAACACATGCCATTGTTTGGGTGTCTATTACATAAAGAAGCCCATAATGTCTTTAAAAAGTATGAGCAGCTGTATCTGTGAAACCCGTTCATTCTGCACCATATTACGGTTATTTTTTTAATAAAATGTTGATTCGACAGTTTTTTTTGGGGGGAGAGTGTATCAAGCGTATAGCGTCAGTTCTGGCAGGCCACGTTATTCAAGCTTGCTCAGCAGTTTTCATCAGGTGCAGCTAATACTGTAGACTAGTGTATCTCAACACATAGTCCTACAGGTACAAGCTAGATTGTTCTGTTAACATTTTGGGCCCTATTATACACTCAGCGCAAATTGTTTTTTGCTTGTTTCATATAGTCTTCATGTCAAATTAATTTAGCACTCATTTGTCCACCCATGAGTGTGCTGATCTGAAAACGAGTTGTTCAGGTGCATTGTTGGCGTGTTGCTATTTTGAGGACACTGAAATAGACTGCACCACTGATCATCTGAAACCTTTAGATTGTAAGTGTGTACATAAAAATTGTATATTTTATAATATATATATTTTTATCTTTATGTACACAGTAACAATGTATGCCGTTTCCTCGCTAGAGAAGCGTTTAGTCTTGTAATAGCAAATCCGACATGGCGCGAGCGCATCCGTCTCTTAAAGGGAATGGGAGATGATACTCTGATTGGTTTACCACACGCTTTGCCAAAAACACACACATCCCTCATAAAAGGTGCCATGAATTAAAATCACAATTTTAACCCGAGCTTTTGTTATATAAGAGCAAATCATATTCACACAAATATCATATAAGTGTTAGAACTGAAAACACCCTTGATAATGAGATGACATCTGTTATTGACACCAGGCCCCGCGAACTCCAGGTTCTGGAATGCTCCTATCTATGACCACATTGATAGGTTGAAAATCACCTTCACAGAAAATATCAACGACTACTTCTCTAGCTCCGCCCACTGGTTCGCGCATGACAGGACTGAAGTATCACAACCAGAACAAGATAGAGCGAGCAAGCAATAAACAATCATGCCAATAAAGATATCTAAATCGTGTGCCACCCCTGGTTGTGGAAGAATATAGTCGCTGCATAACATTCCTTCAGAATCCGATATTAGTAATGCGGGGTTAAAGTTTATTTTTAAAGACGTTCCAGCTCATGTGGGAAAAACATGGAGCGTTTGTTTGTTTTATTTCTCCAAAGATTCCTTCGTGAACAAGGCAGAGATTGACACTGGATTTATGGAAAAGCAGTGCTGTGCCTTCAATATTGGATCTGATAGGAATGGTGCAGCAATCTTATATGAGTAAAACTTTTTGTACTATGTGTCACTATTGCTTTGTTAGAGATCGTTTTATGTGCCTTGAGCACTATTCAGACGAGATTAGTATTACCTGGGGACCTCTTGTCATTTGTATTTATTGCAGAGGTTGTCTATGATCTTAAGCCTGTGCGAATCGGCATCTCTGTCATTTGTAAAGTAAAAATTCCACCACAAATCACCTACCGTATTTTGACGAACATCAAGGTCCTGTTTTAATATTAGCCCTGTGCGAATCGACATTTGTGATTTGGGTTAGCAATACAACTAAACTAACTACAGTTGTGTTCAAAATTATTCAACCCCCACTGAAATTGATTGTTTTGGTCGGTTTGACATTGATTATGATCATTCAGTCATCCTGCTTACAATTAAATCAAAGAGGCACGTGTAGGTCAGACAAATATAACATAACATTTATAATGAAATAACCACAAATGTCTTTTCTGAGCTCACATCATTATCGGTTTTATTCAACCCCCAAGTGACATTCAATCTTAGTACTTAGTACAACATCCTTTTACAGTTATAACAGCTTTTAAACATGAAGCATAGCTTGACACAAGTGTCTTGCAGCGATCTACGGGTATCTTCGCCCATTCATCATGGGCAAAAGCCTCCAGTTCAGTCACATTCTTAGGCTTGCGCACTGCAACTGCTTTCTTTAAGTCCCACCAGAGGTTCTCAATCGGATTTAAGTCTGGTTACTGCGATGGCCACTTCAAATGTTCCAGCCTTTAATCTGCAACCATGCTCTAGTGGACTTGGAGGTATGTTTGGGATCATTGTCCTGTTGAAAGGTCCAACGTCTTCCAAGCCTCAGGTTTGTGACGGACAGCATCACATTGTCATCCAATATCTCCTGGTACTGAAGAGAATTCATGGTACCTTGCACACGCTGAAGCTTCCCAGTACCTGCAGAAGCAAAACAGCCCCAAAGCATGATTGACCCCCCGCCATGCTTCACAGTAGGCAAGGTGTTCTTTTCTTCATAGGCCTTGTTCTTCCTCCTCCAAACATAGCGTTGATCCATGGGCCCAAACAGTTCTAATTTTGTTTCATCAGTCCACAGAACACTATCCCAAAACTTCTGTGGTTTGTCCACATGACTTTTGGCATACTGCAGTCGACTCTTCTTATTCTTTGGGGACAGCAAGGGGGTACGCCTGGGAGTTCTGGCATGGAGGCCTTCATTACGCAGGGTGCGCCGTATTGTCTGAGCAGAAACTTCAGTACCCACATCTGACAAATCTTTTCTCAGTTCCTCAGCAGTCACACAGGGACTTTTCTCCACTCTACGCTTCAGGTAGCGCACAGCAGTCGAAGTCAGCATCTTCTTTCTGCCACGACCAGGTAGCGTTTCAACAGTGCCCTTTGCCTTGAATTTGCGAATGATGCTTCCTATGGCGTCTCTTGGTATGTTTAACATCTTTGCAATCTTCTTATAGCCATTGCCCTTCCTGTGAAGAGTAATCACCTGTTCTCTTGTCTTCCTGGACCATTCCCTTGACCTCACCATGTTTGTAACCACACCAGTAAATGTCTAGAAGGAGCTGAGTATCACAGTCATTTTAAAGCTGCCTAATTGGTGCTTATTAGGCTTTATTGCTGCTCCCTGATATCCACAGGTGTTTTCAATACCTGATTGAAAACACTTCGTTGAACCTCTGTTCTTCAGAGTGGTAGTCTTTAAGGGGTTGAATAATTATGTCAATGAAGAATTCACAAAAGAAACATTTACTACTGTATTACAAAACTAATTGATGTCATTTTAGTTGCATATGGTTCTTTAAGAAGTCCTTGTAGGATTTCATTCTGAATACAATTACAAATGTACACTAAATTCCCTAAAACCATTTACAGCATTGGGGGTTGAATAATTTTGAACACAACTGTATATGCAAAGCCTTGCCATCACATCCAGGAAAAAAGTCCGTAAATTTGAGTAAAATCATGCAGTGCAATTGCGTCACACGAAATACTGATGTGGGGAGGTCATTTATAAATCACAGGAGGTCTCCAGATAATACTGATGCCCTACAAAAACTGTGAATGGTGCTTATGTGTAACCTAACGTTACATCTCTAACCAAAGTCACAGAAGGCTCCAACTACACAAACTGTTATCCAATCAAAGCGGTGGGTGTTTACTTCCAAGTGTCTTCAATGAGGCACACCTATTAAAACCAAGCGTTTGAGAGCTGGGCTCAAAACCTGGTTTTAAAATAGCCTATTACTTATTGATTTTGATGTTTTTGAATGTAAAAACCATGCGAACGTCATAAGTAGACATCAGTATAACAGTATAAAACAATAATACAATAAACAAGCACAGTTCATCACACCTTTAAATAATTTCTCAATTAGAACTTTGTTCATTAACAAATGTGACCCGCTTGTAAAAACCCAGCAAACATCTTTTTATTGTTTTCTTTACAAAATCCTCCTACATAAAGAGTATTCTGTGAAAATATATAACAACAAAATATTCAATGTTGACTGAATAATACCATTTTAAAGATTGATATCTTTAAATGAATGCTTGAAATTCATCCTTGATGCTTGTTATCTAATAATTAAGTTTATGAATCTTTAGCCTGGGTTATCACAGGGTCACGAATGTTTACATGCTGATCAATAATGCTAATGCTAAATGGAGATTAAAAACGTTATGGTTTATAAAATATCTCAAATCTGGACGAAAGGTTGAAAACATGCAACAAACAGTAAACAGACTGACAGATACAAATACTTTTAAATTGCTGCAATTTGTTTACTGTTTCGTGTCCATTTACCTGCTCTGCATGTCTGCACTACTGTTGTTATAACGTATCTGCTTCTTTCATGCTGAGAGCGCGTGTGATGTGATTCTCCGTAGTGTAGTCGTTGAATTTAAACAACTGAAATGGTCAAGAAATGGTATTGTTTATTTGGCTATATCTCTCGGTCCGGATCCGGCCCACAGTCCACCTATTGAGGATGGCTGATCTAGAGTATCCTCAAAACAAAATCACGTTGCATCGTCTTTAAATCTCTTTTATTGTTTTGAAATCATTTTATGATATCACAAGTTTGAATTACATGGTACGAATTAACCCATTTCTTAAGGCACACAGAGTTTCAAATGTAGATTCTAAAGGTTTTTTTCAGAGAGATGCGGCCAAACCGCTTTGTATCTTCAACTTCACACCCCTGTGAATGAGTTGAGAAGAGATCGATTTATCAAACAAAAACCCCATAGGTGAAGCCAGGGCCGAGTGGGTGAAAAGCGCTATATAAATACAACTGAATTGAATTTAAAAGGTTTCATGAGATTCGCCTTACTGCGTCCTTAATTCAGTCTTTATGCCATAACATATTATTTAACCTCGCTTGAAGAGATGTGTGCGCGAAAGCGACTAGGGATAGGTACCAAAACTTGGTATTTAACGAGCCCTGGGGCAAAAATATCCAAGACCGAAGCATCGATAAGCTCCACCCTTATCGGTTCTGCTTTTTTCCTCAGGAAATAAACATTTATGTTATTGCTACATTAACGTTATCTTGCACATTTAAGCACAACAATAGTGTCAAACTTTCAGTAACACCAAGAATTTGGCGCATGCTGTTCATTATTCTCAGCAGAGTGCACGAGGCGGCACGTCACGTGTCTCTCGCGCAGTTTGTATCTACACTCAGCACACACATGAACAGCCGCATTGAAGAAAGACGCTCTTAATATATGACGATGGCTGGGAGAACTAAACATTCAAAAGTTTGGTTACACTACACCAAATGATGATGCTGACAATGACAATGCTCGTTGCCACAAGTGCAACAAAACCTTTGCTTGTAAAGGTGGAAACACAAGTAATCTGTCAAAAGTGCACCATGTACAGAAAGAGAGATGAACTGTTTTTGACGGCTTAGCCCAATCTTGTTCATCTCTTGATGCCCCATCTACATCCGATATGTATGCTGAATGCAAACAGACGTTACTTGAACTCTGACATTCTTTATACAGTCATGTGAAAAAATTAGGACACCCCATTAAATGTTCTGTTCTATATTAAGAAATCTTTACATATGACTGGCTAATCTTGTTTTTATTTTTGTCTGGAAAATTAAGTTTTTTAATTGCAGGTAAACAACAAAAAATAACCTATGTTTTACTCATTAAACAAAAGATTTCAGCAAAAATGTGTATTCTAACTGAGGAAAAAATTAGTACACCCTGCCCACTAATAGCGCGTGTTACCCCCTTTGGCTGAAATAACTTCAGTGAGACGCTTTTTGTTGCCATCTACCAGTCTCTGACATCGGTCTGAGGAAAGTTTACCCCACTCCTCAGAATTCTTTCAGCTGCAAGATGTTTGATGGGTTTCTTGCATGTACAGCCCGTTTCATGTCACCCCACAGCATCTCAATGGGATTCAGATCTGGGCTTTTACTCGGCCATTCCAGTACTCTCCATTTCTTTACTCGGCCAGTTCTTGGTGGATTTACTGGTATGTTTTGGGTCATGTTGCAGGGTCCAGTTCCGCTTCATCTTAAGTTTTTTTTAAGGATGGTCTCACATGTTCCTCAAGCACCCCCTGATACACAGTAGAATTCATGGTGGATTCTATGTTGGTGAGGTGGACAGGTCCTGCTGCAGCAAAACACGCCCAAACCATTACACATCCACCTCCATGTTTCACAGTTGGTATGAGGTTCCTTTCCTGTAATGCTGTATTTGGTTTATGCCAAACATGCCCTCTGTTGCGGTGTCC
Source organism: Triplophysa bombifrons (assembly GCA_029783895.1). NCBI lineage: Eukaryota > Metazoa > Chordata > Actinopteri > Cypriniformes > Nemacheilidae > Triplophysa > Triplophysa bombifrons. Next base: position 21,979,358 of record CM056464.1, read on the forward strand.
AAATAATTAAATTTTAGACTCATCTGTCCAGAGAACATTATTCCAAAAGTCCTGGTCTTTGCCTACATTCTCACTGGCAAACTTCAGTCTGGCCCTAATGTTTTTCTTAGAGAGCAGGGGTTTCCTCCGTGCATGCCTCCCATTAAAGTTAAACTTGTGTAGTCTCTTTCTGATTGTAGAGGCATACACTTTCACATCAACAGTAGCAAGAGCCTGCTGTAGTTCCTTTGATGACATTTTAGGGTTTTTGGTGACATCTTTTAGCATCTTGCGGTCTGCTCTCGGGGTGGACTTGCTTGGACGGCCAGACCTGGGCATGTTCTATGGCGTTTATTTTGACCCAAAAATCGCGCGCAAGGAATCCGCGCGCGCACGTGCGATGCAAAGGTGCATAATGATATACACGCGTGAAAAAGCTGCTCCGCGAGGGCATATTTATACACCGCGAGCGCGCAGTAAAGTATCCGCGAGGGGAAAAGAATACTCACGAGTGTTCTTTTCTACTCAGCGCGCATAAATGGAGCCACGCGAGAATGGGCTGAGATGAGTGCTCTCGCGAATCTTTCTGCGCTCTCGAAACTGCTGCTCATTAGAGGTGGGCGGATCGATCCCGAAATATCGATACTTCCGATGCTTAGGTTGTATCGAAAAGGATCGATCCTAACATGAAAATATCGATACTAATGTGTTTTTACTACAGATTTTATTTATTTACTAACTTAGCTAATAATTGTATAATAAAGAAAACTGTTTATTTCCCATAGACCTAGTTTTGCACACGTTTCTCCTCCCTGGCTTGCTTAGTTTTGTAGTCCGCTATCACGTGACTCAGCAGCGCCAAACGCAAGCACGCAGACGCTTCCCGCGAAAAGAAGAATAAAAACACTGCGAACTGCGATTAATGACAGTGGGCCTTTGGGGGTAAAAAGCCAAAGATTTAAAGTACTTTATTATTTAAACACTTTATTTATTTTGTTTCTCAAACAATTGTGTGCACTTTGTTTATAAATTCACTTTAAAAAGTGTAATGAAAGAGAAACATGTAAATTTGTTATATTATTGTGTCTAAACATAACACTGAACAAAAATGGAAAAGCAGTTTTAAAAGCTTTGTTCTTCAGTAATAACTTTGTGCACTTTGTTTTTTTTTTAAGCTAGACAAGTAATACTAGGATAGGGAGAAACTGTTTTGTTTTATATCGGTTTTCTGTTCTGTTTATCCATTATTGTTACTATTTTCCAGTAATAATTTGGTGTAAAGTTCATGCTTGCAAACTCTATTACAGGAATAAATAATTAAATTAATATATTTATTTGGTTTAAATTATGCCCTGTTTTAACATCTACATGATTATTTAGCGTATAGGCACATTAAGAGCACAAATCACAAAATATTTTAGTGGTCATGAAAATGTATTCAGATTTAGCAAAATAATGTTCATCTGATAAATCATGACATTTCATACACAGGAAAGTAAATGTAAATTCAAGTGCAATACTGGCCCTGCATTTACTTGGTATCGGATCGATACAAAATTTTACAGTATTGCCCACCACTAGAAGGTGGCAGGTGATAACAAACTGGCTGTTGCATTTTGCAAGTGAGTCATCAGTCACCTGTCCAGCCCCCAAAGTCTCAAATGTCTGCCTGAAGATTGAGCGAGTGATGAGTAGCAGTTGCGAGAGCGCAAAGTGATTCACGAGAGTGCAGAAAGATTTGCGAGAGCGCAAGTGTGATTCTGGGTCAAAATAAACGCCATTAGTTGACAGTTGTTTTCACCGTTCTCCACTTGTAGACTATTTTCCGGACAGTGGAATGGCTGATTTCAAAATCTTTTGATATATTTTTAAATCCCTTTCCAGACTCATAAGCTTCTACAATCTTCTTTCTGAAGGGCTCAGACAGCTCCTTCGATCTCACCATGGTGTTCACTCTCACTTCAACAGCCAAGAGCACACCAAACTAAATGTGTTTGGTTTAAATAGGGCAAGCTTCCTTCAAAAAGTAATGTCATAATCTTATCTGATGTGATACACCTGTGTGTGAATATAGACATTTTAAGTGGGAATAATTGTCGGGATGTCCTAATTTTTTCTCACCACAAATTGTTTTTTTTTAAAGCAGATTTTAGAGAAAGGTTTTAAAAGTCTTTTCTTCAGTTTTAATCGTTTAGTTATATTTCTTGAATATCTTAGTATTGTTTTAAATTGATATTAAATATCCATATATCCAAATATGTTTAAAAACTCACAGGCTTTGAAGGGGTGTCCTAATTTTTTCAATTTTTTTTAATAATGCATAATCATTAATTCTTACATTGAGAACTGAAATAATTCACAGGTAGGTGAGAAGAGATCGACTAAAACTGCCCCGTTTAACCAACTAAACACATTGTTAAACACATTGTAGTCTATATTTAAGCCTATACTGTTTAAACATCACGATATGTCTGATCGGAAAGGAACAATTCACCCCAAAATGAAAAATTTTGTCCAGATTTACTCAACTTCAGATTCCAAATCTGTATAAATGTCTTTGTTCTGTTGAACACAGACGATATTGTGAAGAATGTAGAAAAGCAAAGAGTTCTAGGATACTTTTGACCACCATTGTCATTTTTCTTTGATGGTAGTTTCTGGAATAGAAGACCAGATTGTTTTTTCTGTAATATTTTCACTTATGTCAGCTTCTTTTAAGATAATATTTTCTTTTATATATTGTTAGTTGCCCAAACCCCTAGATGTTGGGGATCACATATCTTAGGACAGTCAAACAAATGTCTACATTTACATTTCTGCATTTAACAGACAAATTTATCCTAAGTGCATTTAAGCTACTGTATACATTTCTGCAGTATGTGTGTTCACTGGGAATCTGTTGCTACCACTGATCCACAAAACAAAGCATTTTTAGGATGGACAATTTCCAGTTGTTGCTTTTGCCACCAGTATAATCGCTATAAATGAATTAAATCTGTGAAGATTGACTGGACTGTGAAAACACATTTTATTGGATGACCTAATCTTTCACATAAGGCAGTAGTGCTTGGACCCTAATGTTTGCTCATTTATGTGCCAGTAGATCACACTGCATATACATTATTTGTACGTTAACCAAGTTTTTTCTGGCTGTAGGTGAATGCTTCACTTGGAATGAACATTTTCAGTGCTATAACTGCAGGCACAGCACTTATTTTATTTTCACTGGATTTGGCTATAGGACCAATGGGCTATTATTACTGCCACGAGTATAATGACCCTTACTGCAATTCATATAGACAGGATGAGGTAAGTCATCAACTTCTATTTTGACATTTATTGAGTAATTATAATAATTTTTTTCCCCTAAACTATTTCAGTGCAAACCCCACCCTGCAACATCTCTGCCTTTATTTCATTGGTCAGCTATGCTATAGCGCTGATTGGCCATTATTGGTTTGATTCGCCTTGCATAAGCGATATGTGCAGAAATAATATCTGGGTGATAACCAGTTCTGTAAAAGTACAAATTAGTCACCTGCTACTTAACGATGACAGAGAGTTTGTCCTCATTTTAACTGAGACGGTCCAATATTTAAACACACAACAGTAACTAAAATAGCAGCAGTGGTGTGATGGAAACTATTCACACCAGGTGCAAATAGCATATTATCTTACCACTATATGCTACACTGCAAGTTGAATGCTAGTCTGCAAGGAAGGAGGGAGACGGGAACCGGCAGACATTTAAATAAAGTTTTAATATAAATAATAACAGCCGAGGGCCCCTCATGGCCGACCGCCGGCCGAACAAAACAAATCACCAAAACAAAAACACAGAAGTAAAACATACATACTGTTAGGGTTTCGGACAGGGGAGAACCCAATTGCACGCAAACATGGAGAATCACGGGATAAACAGCTTTTATTATAACAAGGACCCCACAAAAGGCAAAACAAAACCCACGAGGGGGGAAACAGGAACAAGAAATAATATACAAGCACTGTACGAAGACTGACTGAACACTATACTAAACAAACACTTAACATTAACAAGACTAAAGGCTTACTAGACGAGACTGGATAACATAGACAGGAACACGAGCATGGGACACAGGTAATCCAATTCACAAGGCACAGAGTGTCATGATTCCGCTATCATGTCATGTTTATTCTTGTTCTTGGAGTGGAGTCATGGCATAGCCTTAGGGTTTTGTGTGAGAAAGTCATGACTTGGTTCATATATGTCATGCTCTTTCTCGTGTCTCGCCAGTGTTTCCCGCCATCTTGTTTCCTTGTTAACCTTCCCATTAGTGTTTAAACCCCAGCACCTGTTCCTTGTTAATTATCCTTTGTCTGTCTCCCCTTTAAAACACCCTTGTGTTCATTGTCCTGTGCTCGTTCATTGTGCTTGTAGCTGTACCCTGTATCTTGTCTTTGTTCTCTTGTAGCGTGATACCTTTATTAAGTAGTTCCTGTTACCCTTGTTCCTGTTCTTCGTTGCATCTGTTTAGTCTTAGTAAGTGTAGTCTAGTGTTGTTCTAGTGTTTTATTTTTCTAGTCTAGTTAGTCCGTGTCCTTGTTTTCAATTATATATAATCCTGTCTTGTTTTCCCCATCGTGGGTTTTGTTTTGTCCTTTTTTAGTGTCTTTTTGTATAATAAATATCTGTTTACCCCATACCATCGTCTCGCCCTGTCTGAAATTGGGTTCTCCTGCCATGTCTTCCCAGACAATCCATGACACAGAGACCATAAAACACAATGACCGAACACAAGACAATGGAACACGAGGAGTATTTATGGGGAACAAACACAGGATAATTAATAGGGACCTGGTGACACAGATCAAACACTAAGGGAAAGCTAACTATAGGTGCAAATGACTATTATACTACTATTTAATTTTTTTATTTTAAAGTCATTTAAGGTTTTCTATTTTTAGATTTACACAACATATTTCAGTATTAATCTGCAGTATTATGAAATCACTAGATGCGTTGTAGAAGAGTTCAGGAGACGCAGTTATAAAGTCCAGAATCCTTCTCCACTTCCCCTACAGTGAAAGCAGTGAAATATAACAACTGTAGAACGGTTCAATAAAAGGAAGGAAGGAGGCGGGAACCGGCAGACATTTAAATAAAGTTTTAATCAAAATAATAACAAACTACAAAGACAGCCGGCAGCCCCTCACGGCCGACTGCCGGCCACTAAAAACAAACTATAACAAAAACACTAAAGTAAAATGTTGGCATCCATCTCACGGTTGACTGCCGAACAAAAAGAACATACATACAAATGTAAAACATGTTCGGGCCCGGCCCTCTCTCCTCGATGGTCCGGTCGCTCGATCTCTTATGCTACCGATCTCCTCCATCTCCCAGCCTACTCCACTACAATAACATAACAATAAAACATAACAAAATAAAAACTACAAACATGGCACAGAACAAAAATTTACTTCAAAGTCCACAACAACAGGGGCGCAGAGGCAAAATAGTGACAATACTCGTGACAATACTTTAATTATAAGTATGTTATATTACTGTTTGAACCTTAAATATTCTGGGCTGTGTGGGCAGTAAATCTTTCGTTATTATTATTTGTGCTGATGTTGATTCTTCTCTCAGACTCTCTTCAGGGGAATCAATGGTGTATTGCTGTTATTCGCCTTCCTCGAGTTTCTCATCTCTATCTGTCTGTCTGCATTTGCCTGTAAAGTCACCTGCTGCTGTTGTCCTCCTCAGGTGAGTTATGCGCCAAATCAGTGCTTCCGAAATCTTTTTACACCTCTTATTTCCATATTAAATGAAATTATACCATGGTCTGTTTGAATACTTTATTCTGATTGGCTGGAAGGTGTGCATTAAAACCGTGTAATGCATGGGTAGTTTCATTCAGTTTGATTACATTTGAAATTAACTGACAAAAGAACTGGGATTTTCACCTGTCTGGTCAAAGATTACACTATAAACATCAATAACAGATTTAATTTGGCACATTACCATAGTATAGGCGGGATAAACCACCACTTGCCGTGCATTAAAGTATTTTAATGCACTCTGCTTTGCGTCTGGTGGTTCTTGGCCACCACGGCATGCCTTTAAACCCCTTGATCCACGGCTAGGTGGGGTTAATCCCTTACACCACTGGTCGATCTTTGAGACGTTACCTGACGATCCCCGAAAGTCGGCTGATAGGAAAATAAATAGAGAAATATATTTTGCCTGATGAATGTTCCGTTTTGCAAGTGCATCTCTCTTTCTCTTCATTCAGTGGTTGTATGTTTTGGTTCTGCAAATTATGCAAATTGTATGTTTAAGTTCTGCATTAATCATTTTCTGGCTGTGTAAATAACCTGAGTGAGTTTTTAAGTTGACCGTTATCATTAATCACATTTCAGGGTGATGGGCGACTTCACGTGATCGCTCTTCAGTGTTTCTAATGTCGGTGGTCAGTGATCAAATGCGAAATGACTCGCGCATGCAGTGGCCTAACTGTCATGTAGAGCTCACTTTATTGTTGCGGTGCATTACACTTAAAATCTGTTTAATCATATCATATGACATTAAATGGGACTTCTTCCTTGATGTAGACGTTTTTGTGCTTTGATTCGCAAGCAAGCGCCACGAGCGTGGATGATGCACTCATTTCATACTGTCCGTGTATCTACAGTCCTGTCTTCGCGAATATAACTTATGAGTGTGAGCAATGGGATATGGTGTGAAAGCGGCGCATTTTAATGTTGAACTTGTATGAAAGACAGCATCAATCTATCCACAAAATGATGTTTTATTAACTAAGTTCGGGAGGAGCAGGAGCAGATAATCAGCTCGGCTGGTCGGCTCCTTTACATCTTGCCCAAACAATGCACGCCGCCATTACCTTTAAAGTAATACCGATAAGTGCTGCTGTTGTGTATTTAACGATTGCTAAACGCATAATAGATCACCATCGTCTATCGTCTGCCAACCTGAACCCAACTTCAAATAGTTACCCCAGCATAACAGCAATTTTAATGAGAACGTTTGGGTGACAGTGTCATGCTCATTCTCTGCATCTTCCTGCTCGCACATAAAGCTAAGCATCATAAACACACCGGAATAACTCCATCTTCAAGCACATGTATCACCTACTCAAGACTTTATCACTATCAATGTAAACTTGCAACTATCATTTTCAGACCTTGCACGAATTCCCAGGATGCCATGGACCACCCAGGCGAGAGATTCCCTCAGATCATCCCTCCAGGGTCATTCCAGAGCACAGCTCCCGCCAATGCCCTGCCAGCAGCTGACACTTCTAGCCACACAAGTTACGCTAGCTTACTACCACCCGGAGCCCTGTCTCATGCATAATCCGCCCAAGGGTCTTGGCCAGCGGTGCCTACGTCGCCCTCTAGCGCTTTGTTATGATCACTACATCCAGCTTCAACCCTACAGTACACCCCACCATCTCTGACTTAGCAGTGCTTGATGCAGAAACATCTCTTTCCACATTAAGCTAAGTAAGACGGATCAATTCAAAAGAGGCCATTTCATCTACATATTCAACCTTCAATCACCCACCCAGCCTTACCAAACCCTCCTTGCCTACCTACATTTCAGGAGATCACAGGCAAAATCGCCATCCGACCCTCTCTTCATAGATGACTCCGGTCGTCCAGTCTCACGTTTTTGGTTCCAAAATCATCTTAAAACAGTCTTGCGCCAATCCGGCATCCCCGAAGAACATTTCTCGAGCCATTCCTTTCGCATGGTCGCAGCTACCACAGCCGCCCAAAAAGGTCTCTCCCAGCCTCAGATCCAAGCTCTTGGTCGCTGGACGTCAGAGGCCTTCAAAAGCTACATCTGGTTGGACCTACCCTCATCCCGTAAACTCAGGAAGAACTCATTAATTTCAAATCATTCCCTTAGAGGCCAGCATCGCAACAGCGACCGCCCCACAAGGGCCCGCGCCTCCATCTATGTTCGGCAGCAGCAAACATCCCCCCCCTTAGAGCAAAACACTGCAGCAGCAACTGCCCCACACCGGCTCGTGACTCCATCTATGTTCTGCAGCAGCAGACATCACTCCCTCAGAGGCCAGTATCGCAGCAGCGACCGCCCCACAAGGGCCTGTGCCTCCATCTGTGTTCTGCAGCAGCAGACATCCCCACCCTTAGAGCCTAGCATCGCAGCAGCAACCGCCCCACACCGGCCCGTGTCTCCATCTATGTTCTGCAGCAGCAGACATCACCCCCTTAGAGGCCAGCATCGCAGCAGCGACCGCCCCACAAGGGCCTGTGCCTCCATCTGTGTTCTGCAGCAGCAGACATCCCCACCCTTAGAGTCTAGCATCGCAGCAGCGACCTCCCCACAAAATCCTGTGCCTCCATCTATGTTCTGTAGCAGCAGACATCTCCCTAGAGGCCTGCATCGCAGAAGAGACTGCCCCTCAAGGGCCTGCGCCTCAATCTACGTTTCTGCATCAGCAGACATCTCTCACTTAGAGGCCGACATCGCATCAGCAACCACCCCACAACCCACGTGCCTCCATCTAAACTCTTCCACAGCAGTCTGAACTCATCTAGAAGCTGGTATCGCCTCAGCGACCACCCCCACAAGGGCCTTATGCTTCATTCATCTCTCTGATCAGCCGGCATCCTTCCTCCAGAAACCTCAAAATTCCCCGCTTCAGTAACATCTGGATTCTCTTCCAGACTCCGCAACATTGGCTTTCATACCAAGCAAGGCCGGGTCACCAGCAGCTTATACCTTGTTTTTGGGGGGGTGTACATATTGCGACTGCTGAACTGCGCCAGTTGCATCTCTTGGGGGGGAGTGTTCCGGGTTCAGGCTAATGCCGGATTCGGAGCCCTCACCCCGGACAGGGGGAGAGCTCTGGGCTCGGAAGAATGAACGAGCTCAGAGCCCTCTCCCCGACAGCACGCCAAATACGCATACCCTCAAAACTACTCTATTATCTGCATAGGCGAACTCATGAAATGATGTTTTATTAACTAAGTTCGGGAGGAGCAGGAGCAGATAATCAACTCGGCTGGTCGGCTATCAGCAATCACAGCAATCGACCTATCAGTTCAAAAGAGAGAGAGAGAGAGAGTCTGTATAAATAGTCAAGAAGTCTTACCTTCACTCTCTCTTCAGTCTCAAGCATCCCACCACCACCCCGGCTCCTCACCTGGAGCCCCTTGTGTCCAGCAGGACACAAATTGGGGGGGGAGTGTTCGGGGTTCAGGCTAATGCCGGATTCGGAGCCCTCACCCCGGACAGGGGGAGTGCTCTAAGCTCGGAAGAATTAACGAGCTCAGAGCCCTCTCCCCGACAGCACGTCAAATATGCATACCCTCAAACCTACTCTATTATCTGCATAGGCAAACTCGTGAAGTGGTGATTGTGAATGATCCGCAGGTCTGTCAGTGATGGTGAACAGTTCTAACTCATTCGGGTTTTCTGCTGTTTATTTGTCTCGACTTCGCCTGGCGGCATCGTATTTTCTATTTTTGGACAAAGCAAATTGACGCTCTGTCGGCTCTTGTGCAGAGTAGGTGTGGTCCTCAATTAGCGCAAATTTTACTTCGTACTGCAACAAAGAACCGTTTCTATTTCTAATAAAACACACGACTAGTGACTTGTTCTTCCTCATTTTCTGCAGCTCCTTGTTTTCAGTGCATATTCAACGTAGTGGCGTTGCAAGCATCTTCAAAAACACAGCCGAAGAAGAGCAACAGAGTCCATGCATCCTCTGTTTTACGAAACGCGCTCAGTTTGTCCGTGTAGTGCAACTGTACAAACATGGCGGTGCAATATGATGAATTACATGTTAGGGTGTGCCCGCTGTGTATGCACATCAAAATGGCTCATTCTAAGGTAATATAAACATTTCGGTTAATTTTGTAGCTTATTTCTACCCCACTCAAAACATAGTTTTGTATTCTATATTACATTTTGGTCAATAAAGCCTTAAAAATTTTACACACTGGATCTTTCCTAACCATTCCTTGTTGTAAATTTTAGTTCGCACCACTGGAGGGTGCTTATGCTTTAAAGGTGTCCACATGTTACATCCATCTAGGGCGAGTAAGGTCAAACTAATTTTTGACCGCACCAAACGCATCAAGCATACAGGCAAGCACTGTTAGTTGTATTTGGATGTGAGTGCAGATGTAATTTTCTTTACTTTATTTCATTCTATGAGTTAATGTTTGAGTAGGAAAATAAATGACATAAACGAAATGTGGTGTCGGCTCTTCATTTATCTGGTCACGAAGCGCGTCAAAAAGAGTCCAACACAATAGAAACCAGCAAATAGTGCCGACATTTGGTAAATATGAGCAAAGAGGGTGTAAAAATAATTCCGCATCGTTTCTCCTTTTGAATTTTGAACAAACAAATCTACAAAAAGTAACAGTAGCTTTAGATACCGATAACATTAGTCTACGTGCATGAACTAAGGAAAAAGCAATGTTTGACAATAAAACATTTATTGTGGTTTGGTAGGCATCATTTACAAGCATAACACTAAATTCGTGATGAGGCATGATCATGCTATGAAAGGTATTGAGACCCGGGAACATTACATTATATCTAGTCTACCTTATGGTTATAAATTGTGAACCAGTAAGTTAGTGTGCAAATAAAGAACCTGAGCACAGCCAAATGACTAATAAACTCAAAAGTACCAGACAGTAAGAATTCTTTTAACACATAAGACTTTCAAATCCAGGAGCAGGAAGGCTAAAATATGGTCTACAACCGTTTGGCAACCCGTTGCCTCTTGCAGCTAGCGTCGCTGAGTGTAAGTCCATCAGATATTTATTTGTGTCCGATCACTCTCTCTGTTTTCCACTTTGTTTTATTTGTTGGCTCTGCCATAGTGATGGTTTGGAGAATTGCGTTGAACTAGATCGATTCGTCTTATTGTTAGCTGTTGGCCAAACTCTCCCAGGCAATGAGTAAAATGTGACGTATGCCGTAAAGCAGGGGATAGGCAGGGCTTGTACCGGCCGAAACACCAAAGTTACAAGTGCAATTTCAGCTGATATAAGGCTGCTTAGGTAGCAACGGCAGTAAAATTCGTCCAGTTAAAAGTTGTCCTGCCACTAAAATAATTTTTGAGACATTCATTTAAGTTATAAAAGGTGAAAATACAGAAATCAGACACACACACACACACACACACCGATTCCACCACCCCACACACAAAACAGTCCATACACACAATATGCACATGCACTAACACACATAGACAACCACAGACACACACAGACGCGCAGATACACGCGCGCACAGACGGACACACACACAGTGGTTATCACTAAGAAGCACACATTTAAGATGAAGGAGAGAGAAACACAGGTCAAATATTATATCAAAAACTATTTTAAAAGACAATAAATTGCTGTATGCAATATTAATTTTAAGTAAAACTTAATTGTCTTATTCTACAATATAGACAAATGTCCTGTTTCAACAAGATTTTCAACATCTCCAGTCCATTAATTCTTATTGATCATTACCCTGATGTTGGAAATTAGATTTTTTACTATTTTAACTATTTCCTTAAAGCCATTTTGTATTTTGTTAAGCTCAACAGAACTTATATTGCACATCAAAACTAGATTCTTTGGTTTTAGAGAAAAACATTTATTCATAATGTGATATTCTCCCCACTTCAAATTGTTTTACTTTAATGAAATATTGGAATATTGTAGATCTTTTGAATAAAATATTGAAAGGAGAAACAATGCAGATTTATTTTACAGTCTTCTTTGCTCAAATTTACCATGTTTACATTTGTTACAATAAAAATATTTATTTGCTAAATTCTTCACTCAAATGTTCAAACCCACAAGCTTTTAACATATACAATTCTTCTCCACAGGAATGTTGGAGATTGCGTGAGTGTAAATAAGGTCAACTAAGCACACCTTGGGTTTCCAAACATTGAATTTTTGCAGCCGTAGGAGTTCATAAGAAGCAGCATTTACTGTGAGCCAAATTGCCCCAAAAATGTATTTAATGTTAAAAAAAGGTTTATCAGCTTTCATGCGACATGCATTAAGCAGCTTATGTTTTACATGTATACAGTAGATTTACACTTCTTTTTAAAGTACAAATGTCCTCAATCGTTTCGTCTAAAATAAAGTTGACATATATTTGTAAATGTGAAGATTTTAGTGTTACTATATACATTTACTTATTCGCTTAAATTCCTTGGATACTATTATTTATTGGTGAAATCACAAAATCATTTCATGTCTCTCAAACTTCAGTCCACCCTGTTACACTGGTGTAACTTGCCCTTTAAAATCATAAGTATATGACATGAATCACATGACTTGCTAGAAGCGATGTCATATCCTTGGAGGGAAAGCAACCCTTCAAAGAATGATGTAGTCACTCTTAGTGTCAAAGTGATCTAATTTATAAAAATTCTTCTTAATTAAACATGTGACGATACCTGTACCTTTGTGATAAGCATCTTGGCAGCGCGTCACTCCCTGATAATGGAAAATGGTCAAAGAGGTGGGATGTGGGTGGAAGATATGATAAGATACAGCATTGTACAGCGTACAGAACAGTGTGGTTTAAAAACCTGTAATACTCAAACTATCTGCCAGTGTTATTACATTTCTGCCATCCCACAGAAAGAAGGCATTAAACACCCACATGTGCATTTTTTCCAAAAGGTGCAGTCTGCTCCGCAAGTTTTACCTCCACTGTCCTATGATTTCAGGCCCAGTTATATCAACTCTGAGGTAAGAGAAACAGTACTCTTAGTGTGAAAAAAAGCATTATTTAGATTTAGTGTTTTGTGTCCAACTACTGAAAATGTGTGAAGCACTCAATAATGGGCTCAACAATTATTACATAATATTATTAATAAAAAGGTTTTCCCCTTGCAGATACCTGTGGACAGCAGCTCTTTCATCCATCAGCATCCTGCAGAACGTCCCCCGCAATACAGCGAAAGCAAATAAATATCAATATTAGAAAGGTGGACAGTTAAGTGAAAAAAAATTGTCACTTATGAAAACAAAATATATGGTAAAATATGATGTCCTCTAGTGTCTTTTCTTGAGAAATGAAAACATGAGAAGAAATGAAGAAATCAATTTATCAGATAATAATGACAGTTTTTCCACAACCCTATATGTCTAAACTCTATCTGTTTAAGACTTTAATTTTTTTCATGATTTTTTTTTAGTTAAGTGAAGACATCTGTGAAAGTGGAAAGGCTTGAGCAACTGTAATTGCTTAATATAACCTGTAGGAATAGTGAATAAAAATAAAGAATGAATAAAAAATGTCTGATATGTGTCTTAACTAAAACATGAAAAAAGTTTGTTAAACAATGGTGATTGTCACATGTGCAAGGAAGAGGAGAAGAGAGGATCATTTATAACACGTGTGTACGCAGAGATTTGATATGCTGCAATTATATAAAAGATAAAATGCCACCGCAGCAAATTCAGCTTTATGTTGGATCCACTTTGTCAAGACAAACTTGTTTGGATCAGCCCCGAATTTCAGCTACTGTCGGCTCTCCTCTTTCTGTGTTTCTTACTGTAGCTGTTGATTTGAAGTTTTCCCGTGCTTCGCTTTATTGAGTTAATAAAGACACTTACATTTGATAATACACACCAGGAGTTTACACAAAACTAGTGGGTTAGGGTTAGGGTTATTGTTGGTTGTTGGTATAAACTTTTTTCAATTCAATTTTATTTAAATAGAGCTTTTCACAAGTCCTGTAATCCTGTCCACCTTGTTCCTGGCTTGTCCCCTTAGAAGTGAGTTGTGATTTTTTTATGGTTTAGTTCTTGTCTTGCCCCCTCGTGGGAAGTGTTTTGTTTTGTTGGAAGTGTGTGTTCTTTATCTACCCTTGGTTCTTGTTTATTTTATTTTTGCCCCCTCATGGGCTTTTTATTAAAAAAAAGTTATTGTCTGCAAACTGCTGTCTGCGCATGGGTTCTCTCTCCAAATTCGTGGAAATTGTAATCAGCATTGGGAATGTACAATATACCAGAACAATTTGCAATAATACCAAAACAAACATAAACGGTGGCAAAAAAACAAAACTTAACAATATATCTATACGTATGTAAGACTGAAGAAAGAAAACTTTGGGAGGGGCCAAACTAAGCCGGGAGAGCCAGTTCTCCTCTGGCATATTAAAATAGCACTGCTGCACCTACAGAGAAAGTAATTACTGTAAGATTCGACAGGAATATTTAGTTGGGCTGGTAAGAGAAAAGAGGAAAAAATATAGATGTACAGGTGATATTTAGGTCATTCCAATAGATTTTTGGTTCTGGACATCTATAGGTTGTGGCTGTAATTGTCATCAGGTGGATTGGCAATCATCATGAGCATCTGGCTGAACTGGGCCAGACCCGGAGCTTGACTGATGACCTCTGGAGCCCTTGAGAACCCAAAGACAGGACATGAAAACAAAACAAACTGATATTAGTGTAGGCAGATCATTGAAAGTTTAAGAAAGTTACACATTATGGTGTGTATTTGGTTCCAACAAGCGAACTATATTGCGGCATAGACTGCTTACAGCGAGATAATAGTGTAATCGGTGAGTTAGATGAAAGCTATATTAAATAGACGACTTTTAAAGCTATTAATTGTTTCTGGATCCTGAACATTGCTGGGGAGGCTATTCCACAGTTTAGGACCCAAGTATGAAAGAGATCGACCACCTAATAAGATTTTATTATTCAGGGAGCTATTAACAGACCAGAGTTTAGCGACTGCAGTGCTCGCGATGGATAGTAACCTGACAATAGTTCACAAAAATACTGAAGCGCTAGACCTTTCAATGCTTTCTAAGTTATAAGCAGGCTTATGAATTCTATTCTGAATTTAATAGGCACCCAGTGCAGTGATAAAAGAATTAGGCTTATATGGTATCTAGTGAGCACTCTGGCTGCTACATTTTGAACCAGTTGGAGTTTATTCAGAAGCAGTGGAGGAGATCTCCCAACAATGAATTACAATAATCTATTCCTGAAGTCATGAATGCATGAACATCTTTTTTCCTTCATTTTATCTTAATGCAAGCGCAACAGCGGCCCTTCTTATGACTCAGAGTTTGGGAACCCTTGATATAAATGTCCCTTTCAAAGACCACTGTTAGTTCTAATGAATGCAATTTCAACTATTGCTGTGAGTTTAAAGTGAGTCTTTCATTAAAGAACATTGCTATCCTACATAACGCAGTAAAACAGTGTGTGCATAGGATTATTGTCTAATTGATTGTTGAGTGGTCGATAACCATAAATTCAGCACCACGCCATGAAAAAATCGGCTGAAAAATCTCACTCCAAGCTTAACTCAAAAGTTGATAGCCCTGGTTTACAAAGCAGGGTTTGTTGTAACACAGTGTTACAACTAACCCCACTGTGTGAATATGTAGACATTGAGATGAAAACTATGTAAATTCCATTAAAGGTGCAGTTTTATAGCTTTTTTGCAGTAAAATGTCCAAAAACCACTAGACCAGTGTAATATATTAAGCTCTTTGTAAATCGTGCAAAAATTGCCATTTTAACCAATTACAAGGACCGTGTCTAGCAGTCGCCTGTAAATGGTGTCATCCACGTTATCAAAGACACTAGATGGAAAGGCTGCAACCTTCAGAGGAATATAGAATAGAGGAAAGGAGACTTGAGGCTGTTATATGATAGGCCTCCTTCACAATATGGCGCGGAGACTGGAATTCTGGTAGAAGTTTTTCCGCTCAAGACGCTAGTCAGCAAGTACTTTAAACGTTTATGATTATCTTGCACCAATGAAGACACAAATGCAAATATTTAGGCATATGGCAGACGCTTATATCCAAAGCGATTTGCTTTATCCTATAATTGCATTATCCTATACATTTATACTTAGGCAAATGCAATCCCCTGGGATCAAATCCACAACCTTGCGTTGTTAACGCAATGCTCATAGCAATGAGCTACAGGAAAGCAAATGTGTAAAACAAATGTAAATTCCATTCAACCCGATTGATTGTCTTACTTTATAACTATGGTCATTTCACTGAGGTAAAATTACATTTAACACGATTTCCCCTTCAGTCGGTCTCTTAACGTTGTGTTGAGAGGCAGACTGGGGTTTGATCTCGAGAAACTATCATCTCTGAGATAAATTTAAAACGCCAATGGGCTTGGCGAATGGCCCGCCCACGCCAGTCTCCGCCCCGTACATACGGTTATGAAAGGAAGATGGCGGTGGTCATACACTCATCCTTTGTTCTTCGGAACCTTCTCGGCGTATGGTGTCGAGTTCATCTCTTCGAGATTCTCTTCCTGTTGGATTTGCGACGCAGAACAGCAAACTTCTACCTTCGGACGGCGGACTTCCCCTGGGCATCTCGACAGCGAGCTGCAGATATTTCTAAAAGAGCAAATTTCCTCTCACAGTTTCCACTCTCATCGAGGAGCGGGGATGGACAGGGTTGCTGCCCCTGCGTCACGGGCGGCTGTGTTCCCACTGGACTCAGCCGCCACCTCGTCTGCTTCCCATTCCACGACGGCAGTGGCGAGGTGAGGATTAATGTGAGCGTCAAGTCCGTTCGCACTGGCTCACGGACCGTTCGCACTGTTCCCTTGTTCCTCAACCACGCATCGCAAATGTTGCAGCTGTGTTCTCAGGTATGACAGACTCATCCTCGAGTCTGACGGGGACGACACCTGTACTGCACGTTCGGGTTCCAGCATGCAGTACCATGGTTTGTCGATTAGGTGTTGCGGTCACAGTGGCTACGTCCTCTGGAATGTTGCCTCAACCCATCTGCTTCCTGAGCGAGCCTCGGCCAGGTCGACCACTTCAGCGAGCGGCGGGGGTGATCGGGGGTTCCCATGGATGTCAGTCCGCAAGCTTCGGCCCCCGGCATGCTCACCTGGCTCATCCCCGATGGGCGGTGGTGTACCGTCCCATAGTAGGCAGATTCGACAATGTGCTCTGTCATAACACCTGACAGCTACCTCCTGTCATCAGATGCGAAGCCCCTCGGTGGCCCCTCTGATACTGGACCCTCCAAGGATGGCCCGTCAGATATGCAGAGCCTCGCGGAGAGTTGTTCCGGGGCACTCAAGAGTGCCCGGCCCGTTAAGCGAGCTAGAGAAGACGATCCGTCTCGTTTAAGCTTTCCAGTTTCACCAGGCACTCGCCAAGTTTTGGTCATTCTTCTCTAGGGAGAAGGCTCCTGTGCTCAGGCCGAGGTTGCCGCCCTTCTGGCGAAAGCTGCGATCGAACCTGTCCCTCTAACCGAGATGACCTCTGGGTTTTACAGCCTGGACTAAATAATGCCTTAAAGGGGGGGGCTGTACCCCACTCTGTATCTACACTTCCTGAACAAGCACCTACACGAGCTACCGTTCAGGATGCTGATACAGAAGCGCATCTTGGGTTCGTCAATAAGGTTGGTTTGTGGCAATCGACCCATAAGACGCATAAGACCTAACCCTAACCTTTTCAGTACTAGGTCGGGCCCTGTCTCCACGAATGGTCACAGGGACCTCGTGCTTCGGCACCTAGACTGTCTGGGCCTACTGGTCAACTGGGAAAAGAGCGAGCTCTCCCCAGCGAAGAGCTCCTCTTATCTCGGTGTTGAACTAGACACTGTCCGTATGTCAGCATGTCTCAGCAACGAGCTTGCGCAGTTGGTATTGAACTGGATGAAACTTATCAGTCAGACTCCGGGGTCCCGCTGGATCACTTTCAGAGGCTCCTGGTCACATGGCGTCCTCGACAGGGGTAATCCCTCTCGAGTTGATGCACATGCGGCCACTTCAGCACTGGCCTCAGAGTCGGGTTCCTTGGACGGCGGCATACCTGCACTAGGCGGATTATGGTTACGCCTCAGTGTCTGCGCACCTCATACCCTGGTTGGATCTGACCCTTCTCTGAGCTGGGGCCCGCTCGGGCAGGTTCAATGCGTGTCATGATACGACAGAAGCCTCCCTGTGGGGTGGGGTGCAGTGTGCAACAAGCATGCAGTATCGGGTCAGTGTTTAGGTTCCCAACTGCCTAGAGTTTTTGCCTGTCCTTCTGGCACTAGGGAGGCTGAGGCCCCTAGTGCAGGACAAACACGTACTAGTCCAGTCGGACAGCACGACTGCCGTGGCATACATCAATCAACAGGGCATACGCTCACATCAGATGTCACAACTCGCCCGACGCCTCCTCCAGTGGAGTTAGCAGGTGATCATATCCCTGCTGGCCACGTTTATCCCTGGCAACCTGGACCAGACAGCCGTTGCGCTCTCTCATCAGGGAACGCCCCGCGGAGAGTAGCGATTCCATCCTTGCACAGCCCTGCTCATAAGGGAGTGGTTCGGCCAGGAAAAGGTGGAGCCTGTTGCCTCCCCGGACTCCGCCCATTGCACGCTTGGTACTCCCTGACCGAGGGTCCCCTCGACATGGATGCCTTAGTGCACAGCTGGCCATGGGTCAAGGCTCCACTACTTGTAGTTGCGCCTTACTTGACTTACTTGACTCTCAGACCTCACGGCTCTGACGACAGCCCCCCCTGGTCGATTCCCCTGACGAAGACCTTCTCGCAGAGGAAGGGTACGTTTGGCACCCCAAGCCAGGCCTCTGTAATCTCAATGCCTGACCGCCGGATGGGAAGAGGATGCCTTTAGTGGCTTGCCGGCAGACTAGAGCCCCCACCACTAGGCGTGTGTACGCTTATAAGTATCCCCTTTTCTCGTTTATCACTTGACTTACCACGTTTAGACCAATAAACAATCACCTGCAGACTGTGGGTGCACAGGAAGACTTGTGAAAGCTACCAAAATAGGAGAGAATTCAGTCCTCTACATAGCTCCTCTTCAAGATGAGTAAGACACAACTCCCTGCCTCCATCTTCTGAAATTTTCCGTAACATGCCAAAGTTGCTAGCAGTGTGCTAGAAATGCAACATATCATACCCACTTCAAGTCCTAACTTGTCATATTAAGTTGTGTCCTGATGTTGTTACATTGGATGATGATGAAGAAACACAGAAAGCACAGAAGTTGCACTTTCTCCATACCTAACATCTCCCTATCTAACATTACCCTCAGTTTCCACTTTTACTGCAGTAGAAACCATGACAACACAGTCTTGTGGACAACGTGTCACGTATGTATTGTCATGGATATATTTACTGAACAAGTAGAAATAATTCTTAACCTGGATTTTCATCACAGTTTTGCGTGACAAGACATGTGTCTAGTCATGCTGTCAGTCTTTCACATTGCTGTTGGATGACTTTGTCACTCCTGATGTTTGATTTTGTTCAAATTTAAAAAACACTGGACAGGAATGACACAATACATCTAGAAATTATGATTTGAAGTAAAAAATGTGGAATGTCTCTTAATTTTTACACGGCTATACATAAGCCTACAGGATTATGTAAACAGCATATGTAGAGATGAGGGATGGCTGGATGATAGATGTGTGGACATCTATAGACAGATGCACAAACATCCACCTTTAGTTTATAGACAGAATAATATTAGTTATGTGTGTTCGTACAGAATTTTCTAGACCGTTAGAATAAACCCAACCCATGGGTTAGTTGTCACGTTTGCAATTCTGTCACTTTTGCTGGGAATGTACGTATGTATGGGAACGGTAGGTTATATAAACACTCTTTTAAGTGTTCATTAGTAGCCGTTACCGGTTTGTTGTTTTAACTCCACCTTCTCGGAAACATTAGACACAGTTGCTCCTCTGCGTTTAAAGAAGATTAAAAATGGCAGCCCAACACCGTGGTATAATGAACACACTCAGGCTATAAAGAAAGCGACCCGAAAAATGGAGCGTAACTTTAAGAAGACTAAATCAGAGGTACAATACAGAAATGCCATAAAAATGTCCAGATCCGCCCACTTTTCATCACTAATAGAAGAAAACCATCACAACCCTAGGTTTTTATTTAACACAGTGGCTAAATTAACAAAAAATAAGTCGTCAGCGACTGCTGATTCTAATTATCAGCATAACAGTGATGAATTTATGGACTACTTCACTAGGAAAATCCAAGATATTAGAGAAAATATTAAACAATATAATATACAATGCAGCAAGAAGTGAAACCTGCTAAACAAACTAACTGCAGCGCCCCAAAGGAGAAATTGCAATTATTTTCTACCGTAGATCACGATGAACTGTCTAAAATCATTAGATCATCTAAATCAACACATGCATGCTTGACCCTATACGCAACGCTGCCTTCAGGGGTCCGTTCTTCGTACGTCGCTTATTACATCCGAGATCAAATGACACATCCGAGATGATATCATCGTGCTAATCATGATCCGGCTAATTGGGTTCTTCCAACACACCTGCCGGATATGATTAGTATCGCTGGATTGAGTTATCTGAGATTATTGCGCGTTCTTGCGCTTGTTTAAAAGGCGATATGTATCGATAGTAGAAACAATGATCAGCAACGCTGCTATTGGCTGCTCATCATCGCAAAAGAGCGCGCTCAGTTTTTCAACGCAGCAGAGCAAGAATTATTACTGGAAGGGTTTGTTGAGTTTAAAAAAATAATTAAAACGTCAGGGAACACTTCAAAGTGTGCAAAGCCAGGAGAGAGGGCTGGCAAAAAGTAGCACACAAATTAAATGCGTTAGTGTTCCATGTTATGGTTATATCCCCTATTATTACAGTATATATTCTTATTTTAATAATTTAATAATTGCTTAATGTCAGAGCCAGCTCAGGACCCACTAGAACATGGGAAGAAGTAAAAGTGAAGTACAAGAATATTCTTCAAACTGGTAATACTTTCTACTTCCACTGTTTAGTATCTGTTACCAAAAACATTTTAAATGATGTGTTTGTCTGTTAATAATCAGCAAAAAAAAAAGGCGGAGCAGAATAAACAGGTGGTGGTCCTTCACCCCCACATTATACCCCTGCAGAAGAGCTGGCCCTTGGGCTAAATGAGAACCGACCCATTGTAAAGGGCTCTTCCTTAGACCTAAAGCCAGGGACCAATAATAGCAACACCTTAATTAAAGGTAAATGAGTTTTAAATCATCTTGCTACACTGAAAATAATTTGTTGCTGCGTTAAATTATGTCTATAATCCAAATGGCTGGTACAGTCATTTCAACAGATAAATATTTAGTCAATTGCTCTGAATTGTGATGGTGAAAATTGCATAACAAATGTAAAAATATTTTGCAATTTGTTATTGATCATGTTTTTTCCTAGTGTATTGTAATGGCATTGAGTTCTCCTATTGTGTAGTTTTGCATAATACACCAACACTTTTACCTGTTCCCAAGAAAGTGGTGTTTGAAATATGTGCAGTAAGTGAGACATTTATAACTTTACATCAAAAGGAAAGAAAGTGCAACACTTTGTAATACCCATTTTTCTTTTGCACAGGACAGTGAAGAAACCCTCTCAGATGACTGTCCTTTGGAGGAAGTACTTGTAAGTGCACAAATAACTTTATTTAATTTATAGGTGTGTACATATTATTTCTGACTGCAATATGAGTTGCAGGAGGAAACGCCTACAGCACAAAGATATACAGAGGTGGGCAGTCTACTTTTCCTTTTTCTCTAACATGAGGCTTGTGTTGAGTTTTTTTTTTTTTAATGGCACAGGGGGATATCCGTACCCTATATAAACGGAATCTTCAACAGAAAGATTCCGTTGTAAATCTTTCTGTTGAAGATTTACAGGATTTAGTATTTTGCTCTTAAAAACAAAAATTAAGGGGAGAAATTGAACTTGGCACCTTAAAGAAGAAAAAACTGGCACTAGAGATTGAGTTGCTTCAAAAGGAACTTCAGAGTAAGTGATAAAACACTATTTTTCACAAAGAGCACTATTGCTGCCCTTGGATAACAATATATCTTATTGCAGGCAAAAGATGACCATCACTGGCTTTTCTTGAGAAACAATAATTGAAATAAAACTCCATGAACTAAGCATGTTGTCTTGTCTTCTATTATTAATTTAATGAAGGTTTATGTGTAAAAAAGAATTCAAAAATGGTTTTCCACAATTCTGTCCTGTGCAGCTCTGCCACTAGGTTGATCCAAGTGCACTGGCTGGAGGTCATCATCAGGCTGCACCTCCACCACAGGGGTCCTCTCCTTTCTGATGGTGGCAATATTATGGAGGATGGCACATGCAACAATAATGTCACAGGCCCTGTCAGGTGCAACCCTCAGACCCTTAAGACACTGAAATCTTCCCTTTAGTTGGCCAAAGGTCATTTCAATGCGTGCCCTTGTCCTGGCTAGAGCTGCATTGTAACGGGTTTGTGGTCCAGGGAATGGTGTCATGAAGTACTGCATGCAGGCATAGCCCCTGTCACCAAGCAGGACCCCATCGTAAGCTCCTGAAAAATGCAGTTTTGTTAGGCTCAGAATAAAATTATGTAATACAGAGAGTTTTAAAACATTTTAACCACGTTCAAATAATGTACATGAATGTGACTCTCTGAAAATCCTGGAGTCATGCACAGAACCAGGCCATGTGGCTTCACATTTGAAATGTGGAACATGGAGTCACACACCATCTAAATATTTGAAATCAGTCAACTCCATACTTTTTGATTACATTACATTATTATTTTTATTTATTGCTCATCTGGAATATTAATAATTGAAATAGTAATTTACTTGCACATCTACACTGTAAAATCCCTTTCGGTTCACAAAATCCCCTTCATTGGGGCGAGGTGGGGCCTTGATGGGGACATGTGGGCAGTCTGTGGCACCAATAACGTTAGGGAAGCCTGAGGAACAAATACTGTCAGTCCTAGGCTACTTTTTGGCATGATCATGATTCCATGATCTTCATTAACAATTATAATGTACCTGCAATGGCAAAAAAATCTGCTTCACAGCCTGTGGTCTTAAGTGTCTTGGAAATACCACAAAGCCCCCTAAAAACTGTTTGAGTGACAGATAAACTTTGCGAATGGCACGACATGCAGCACTTTTACCCACGTTTTCTGTATCTCCAATAGTGTAAAGGAAAGTGCCACTCGCAAAGAATCACAAAGCTATACAAACTGTTTGTGCAGTTGTTAAAGCCCGACTGCGACGAGTCGAACATTTAACTTGTGGCTCCAACAAGTTGATTATGTAGATACACCCTCCCGAGAAAAACGATATCTCTCAATCAGTAGATTATCGCGCTGCGCTAAAGGATCCTGTCGATATTGCAAAACGCGATTAATTTGAAAAGATCTTTGAATTATTCTGGCACCTTCAGCAACTGATTCCTGACGTAAAAACGGACAAGACATGTCTGCGAAAGACTTCCCATATCACCTCCGCTTATAAAGCCGCAATCTAATCCTGTTTACATGAAGTAAGCCTGCTCGCGAGCAGGTTCAAGCTTACGGACCTGTTGCTATGACAGCAAGTCCAGGATGAGCTTCGAAGAACCAAACAATCCAAGATCATGCCAAATCGTCAACAATCAAATCCAGCTAACCGAGTTAGCGACGTACGAAGAACGGGCCCCAGATCAGGTGATGCACAGGCCTATAGTACTTCCAGGGCAAATCTGAAGAGGGGCATCAAAAAGGCAAAGCACTGCTACAAGTTGAAGCTAGAGGAGCATTTTTCCAACTCTGACCCTCGACGCATGTGGCAGGGCATCCAGGCCATTAGTGACTACAACCCAACCACTCCACCCCCATAGCCACAGATGCCGCCTTCCTGAGCGAGCTTAATGACTTCTTTGCACGCTTTGAGAGAGACAATAAGGAACCCGCCACAAAGCTCACACCCTCTACTGACCACCCAATCATCACACTAAACTCCACAGATGTTTACACTGCACTAAGCCGGATAAACGCGCGCAAGGCTGCTGGCCCAGATGGCATCCCTGGTCGCGTACTGAGGGCATGTGCGGAGTAGCTCGCTGGGGTCTTCACGGATATCTTCAACCTTTCCCTTGCCCAAGCAGTGGTTCCAGCATGTTTTAAATCCACCTCCATTGTGCCCATTCCAAAACATTCCAGCCCGACATGCCTGAACGATTACCCGCCCTGTAGCACTCACACCCATTGTTATGAAGTGCTTCGAGCGGCTGGTCCTGGCACACCTAAAAGACTCTCTACCATCCACACTGGACCCATACCAATTTGCCTACCGTAGCAATAGGAGCACAGATGATGCAGTGTCCATGGCGCTGCTCTCCGTGCTCACACATCTGGACAATAAGGACACTTATGCACGCATGATGTTTGTAGACTTCAGTTCTGCATTCAATACCGTCATCCCTTCCAAGCTAATCATCAAACTTGGAAACCTAGGCATTAACAATTCAACCTGGAACTGGATTATGGACTTCCTGACGAACAGCCCTCAGCTTGTTAGGGTAGGCCACATCTGCTCCACCACCACCACCCTCAACACTGGTGTACCACAGGGATGCGTACTGAGCCCCTTTCTCTACACCCTTTTCACACTCGACTGCAGGCCTGTGAATGGATCTAACTCCTTCATCAAGTTTGCAGACGATACAACAGTGATTGGTCTCATCAGCAACAACGATGAGACTGCTTACAGGGAGGAGGTCCGGCACCTGGCCACATGGTGCTCAAACAACAGCCTGCTCCTTAACACCTCCAAGACAAAGGAGATCATCGTGGACTTCAGGAAGGCGAAAGGAGGCACACACGACCCCATCCACATTAATGGGATGGCTGTTGAACGTGTTACCAGTTTTAAGTTCTTGGGGACCCATATTTCGGAGGACCTGTCCTGGACCACCAACACCTCATGCCTGGTCAAGAAGGCTCACCAGCGTCTCTTCTTTCTGAGGACACTGGAGAAGAACCAACTGTCTTCAACTATCCTGGTGAACTTCTATCGCTGCACGATAGAGAGCATCCTGACCAACTGTGTCTCAGTCTGGTACGGGAACTGTTCTGTTGCTGAGCGCAAGGCACTGCAGCGGGTGGTGAAAACAGCCCAGCGCATCACAGGGACTACACTCTCTTCCATTGGGGACATCCAGAAGAAACGCTGTCTGCGTCGAGCTCGCAGCATTCTCAAGGACTCCTCTCACCCCGCTCATAGACTGTTTACTCTCCTACCTTCCGGTAGGCGCTTCAGGTGCCTCCGGACAAGAACCAGCAGACTAGGAAACAGCTTTTTTCCCAGAGCTGTTTCATTATTGAACTCTGCCCCCCACTGATTCCACAACCCTTCATAACTTTAATTTCAATGCTGCTATTACATTGTTTACATTGCACTACAGGGCTGCCATGCATGACTGAACTGTACACACCAGTACTTCATGTTATCTGCTCCACCGGACTGTTTACACACACATAGCATCATTTGCACTCTATACTGCTCACTTGCACACCAGGAATATTATGCTGAATGCTCATTTGCACTAATGGACTACTTTTAATTGCATTAACTCATCTACTGCACTGTAACTTCAATAACTGCACTAACTTATCCACTGCACTGTCACTCTATTAACTGCATCTACTCATCTTTTGCACTACAACTTCAATAACTGCATTAACTCATCTACTGCACTGTAACTTCAATAACTGCACTAACTTATCTACTGCACTGTAACTCTATTAACTGCAACTACTCATCTATTGCACTATAACTTCAATAACTGCATTAACTCATCTACTGCACTATAACTTCAATAACTGCATTAACTTATCTACTGCACTGTAACTCTATTAACTGCATCTACTCATCTATTGCACTATAACTTCAATAACTGCATTAACTCATATACTGCACCGTACCTTTAATAACCGTATTGACTCATCTATTCTACTGTAACTTTAAAAGCTAATGTCTATAATTAATGCACACTTAAGTCACTTGCACTATTGTATAATCTAAATTGTTATCTCTGCATAACCACCTGTACATTAATGTTCACAGTATATAGCCTTCTGTATATATTGTTCATAGTACATGCCTATTGTATAGTATTTTTACTAATATTGTATTCTGTATTTATTCACACTGTATATCCTGCACTTGCTAATTGCACTTCTGGTTAGACCTAAACTACATTTCGTTACATTGTACTTGTATATGTGTAATGACAATAAAGTTGAATCTAATTTAATCTAATACCTACAAAACTACTCAAAGAAATGCTCCCAGAAATTATAGATCCTCTACTTAGTATTATTAACTCATGTCAGACATTAGGACATGTGCCTAAAGCATTTAAGGTGGCTGTTATGAGGCCCCTTGTCAAAAAACCCAAACTCTACCCTAGAGAATTAGGGAATTACAGGCCTATATCGAATTCACCTTTTATATCTAAAGTTCTGGAAAAAGTAGTTTCAACTCAATTATGCTCCTTCCTCCAAAGAAATGACATTAATGAAAAATTCCAGTCAGGATTTCGAGCATGTCACAGTAGAGAGACTGCTTTGATCAGAGTTACAAATGATCTGCTCTTAGCGTCTGATCGTGGCTGTTTTTCGTTATTGGTGCTGCTAGACCTTAGTGCTGCATTTGACACCATTGACTACAGCATACTCCTACATAGACTTGGAAATTACATCGGCATTAATGGAATGGCATTGAAATGGTTTAAGTCTTATTTATCTGAACGTTTTCAATTTGTAGCAATAAACAATGAGGTATCCCGCAAATCGCAAGTCCAGAACGCTGTACCACAGGGCTCAATCTTTGGTCCTCTGCTCTTCGCATTATACATGCTACCTCTAGGAGATATAATAAAGCGACACAGAATTAGCTTTCACTGTTATGCTGATGATACTCAACTTTTTATTTCCTCGAAGCCTCATGAAACTCAGCAGTTCCATCGAATAATGGAATGCATAGTCGATTTAAAAAACTGGATGAGTAACAATTTTTTACTACTGAATTCGGACAAAACAGAAGTGTTACTTACTGGACCGAAAACCGCCATACGTAACAACCAAGAATACTGCTTGACTATTGACGTATGCTCCATAAAATCCTCGTCGTCAGCTAAGAATCTTGGTGTTGTATTCGATAGTACTCTGTCATTTGAGAGCCATGTGGTCAACACCTGTAAAATAGCATTTTTCCATTTTAAGAATATATCTAAACTACGTCATATGCTGTCACTGTCAGATGCAGAGAGATTAAATCATGCATTAATGACATCAAAACTGATAACTGTAGATTACTGTAATACACTTAGGTGGTTGCCCTGGAGGCCTTTTACAAAAACTGGTTCAAAACGCGGCAGCTCGAGTTCTTACACGTACAAAAAAGTATGAGCATATAACCCCGGTTCTGTCAACCTTGCACTGGTTACCTATAAAGCATCGCATTAACTTTAAGATCTTGTTTATTACCTATAAAGCCCTACATGGTCTAGCGCCGCAGTATTTAAATGAACTTCTATTGTATTACAGTCCTCCACGTGCATTACGCTCTCAGGCGTCCTATCAGTTGGTAATACCTAGAATTTCAAAATCAAGTGCAGGTGGTAGATCCTTTTCTTATCTAGCACCTAAACTTTGGAATATTCTTCCCTGCACTGTCTGGGAGCCAGTGACACCCTGTCAGTTTAAATCTAGACTAAAGACGCATCTTTTCAATCTTGCATACACTACACTTCCATAATATTAATCCTCAGAGGATTTACTCTAGTACTCTACTCTCAGCCAGTCTTGTCTTTTTGTTCCAGGGTTACCGCAGGATGCATTTCATGCTCAGACCTGATGGCAGAGCTGAGAATGGGAAGCAGTGACCTGACAAGAGCTGACATGATAGAGCTGGATGAAGGACGGGGCTACCTGACATGATTTCACTACAAAATTTCAAATGCTATTAGATTGTTAATGATTATCTTAAATCTATAATTGACCTTATTGGTAAGTTTATTTTTTCTTTATTTAGCCTTGTTGTGCAAGCACTGTTGAGCTTGTGCAGAGGCAGCAGCTTTTGTCAGAAGGGAATTGGAACCCCCTGGTTGGGCCTGGTTGGGCCTGGGTTCTCCTGAGGTTTTTTTTCTCGATTGGAGTTTTGGGTTCCTCGCCACCGTTTGCATACTGTTTTGCACTATTTGCCTGGCCAGGGGGGGTGCTTTAGAATTCAAAGGTTTTACATATTTAATATTGCATAATGGAATTTATAGTACTTTTAATATTTGACCTGTGGTTCTCTCTTTCTTTATCTCAAATGTCTGCTTTCACTGTGCGTGTTTGCGTCTATGTCTATGTGTCTAAGTATGTATGCATATTGTGTGTGTGGAGCAATTGTATGTCTGTCTTTTTTGTTTTCACCTTTTTCTTGGTTTTACAGGTATATGACCTTAGTTGTTTTACTGATAGTCAATGTGTCTCATGTACAGCTGCTTTGTAACAATGAAAATTGTAAAAAGCGCTATACAAATTGAGTTAAGAGTTAAACATTGACAAGTACTACTAGCAATCCCAAATTTATACATAAAAGTGAAGGAGGACATTCTTAATGATGTGAAAGAAATATATTTTATTTAGCCATGACAGACATGTGGTTCAGAGCAATGCCAAGGTCATGGGTTCGAGTCCAGGGATTACACATACAACTACGCATGCATGTAAGTGTATAGTTTACAGGAGCCATGAATAAAAATTACAATTTTAACCTGGGCTTTTGTTATATAAGAGCGAATCATATTCACATGAACATCATGTAAGTGTCAGAACAGAAAACACCCTTGTTACTGAGATTACATCTGTTATTGAGACCAGGCCCAGCGCACTCCAGGTTCTGGAATGCACGTATCTATGACCACATTGATAGGATGAACACCACCTCCACATAAAAATGTCAACGACTACTTTTCTAGCCCCGCCCACTGGTTCACGCATGCCAGAAACAGTGCTGGGGAACCAGATAGAGCGAGCAAGCAATAAACAAACATGTCGTTAAAGATAGCTAAATATTTTGCCACCCCTAGTTGTGGAAGAATACAGTCGCTGCATAACCTTCCTTCAAATTTTGATATTAGTAATGCGGGGTTAAAGTTTATTTTTAAAGATGTTCCGGCTCATGCGGGAAAAACATGGAGTGTTTGTTCGTTTCATTTCTCTGAGGACTACTTCATCAACCAGGCAGAGATTGACACTGGATTTGTGGAGAGTTTAAAATTAAAAAGCAGTGCTGTGCCTTCAATATTGGATCCGATAGCAATGGCTTTGTTAGAGATCGCTTTATGTGCCCTGAGCACTATTCACACGGGATTAGTATTACCTGGGGACCTCTAGTCATTTGTATTTATTGCAGAGATTGTCTGTGATCTTAAGCTTATGCGAAATCGCCATCTCTGTGATTTGGTGGACTCATTTAATTTTCAAGGTTTTATACACTGTTTGCAAAAAATGGAGGCTGTTTTAAAGTGTTTTGGTATTATTTTGGGTGCTGGGTGTTATCCATAAATTTCCGGGAGTCTCTCGTTTGTTTATTTATCATGGAAACTCTCGTAACATTTGAGACCCGCGATCGCGTGATCTTATGTCAGGTTCGGGATCACTGGCTATCAACTACGCAAACTGGTATCCAATCAATGGATTATAATTCATCGGTTGTTCCCTCTCTGACCCACAATATCAACTCGTCTCTCACCACCGTTACATTTCCCGCAGTCTTCAATGAAGCCCGTATTACCCCACCACTGAAGAAACCCACTCTTAATCCTGCACTGTTAGATAACTACAGACTGGTATCTCTCCTCCCATTCATTGCTAAAACTCTCGAGCGTGTTGTATGTAACCAGCTCTTTCTCATGCAGAACAACCTGCTGGATAAGCGGTCATTCCACTGTTCTGCTATCTGTCATTGAAGCCCTGAGTCTGGCAAGAGCTGCCTCGAACTCATCTGTACTCATCCTACTGGATCTATCTGCCTTTGACCTCAAGGCTATGGGTGTCTCCGGAATGGTGCTACAATGTTTCAGGTCTTCGTGCTCAGGTAGGTCATTTAGAGTATCCTGGAAAGGTGAGGTCTCTGAGTCCTGACATCTCAATACAGGTTGGCCTCAGGGCTCAGTACTTAGGCCATTGCTCTTTTCTGTATACTTGACATCCCTTGGCTCTGTCATTTGGAAACATGGCTTTTCATAAGACTGTCATGCAGATGATACACAACTCAAGTCATCAACAATCACATCTTCCAGAATGGCCAGAAACCTGTGAGAGGTGATCGATGATCAGCTAAGCTTTACAGATCAGGTTGCCAGCACCACTCGGTCCTGTTTATTCATCCTTTGCAATATCAGGAAAATTAGGGTTAGGGTTGGGTTAGAGAGCACACGTCTCTCCTCTCTACATTAAGTTACATTGGCTCCGTCTAGTCGCTTGCATCAAATTCAAGACTCTGCTCCTGGCCTACAAGACCACCACTGGTTTGGCACCCCCTTATCACTAATGCAGACTTCTGTACCCGCCAGATCCTTACGGTCTGCAAATGAACAACGTCTTGTGGTGCCATCCCAAAAAGGTAAAAAAACGTACCTTCCCTGGATCGGTTCCAAATTTGTGAAATGATCGGCCTTCTGCTACAAGATTAGCAGATTCTGTGGCCATCTTTAAGAATCGGCTGAAAACACATTCCATCAGCACCTGACCAATCATTTCTGATTTTTATATCTGTTCTTCTCTATCTGTCTATCTATCTATCTATCTATATATAATAAAAACTTAAACTTATAATAAAAAGGTTGACTGTGAGGTGGTTGCCGGCATTAATTACTTCCGTGTTATTGTTTGTTTGTTTTGATTAAACTTTATTGAATGTTCGCCGGTTCCCGCCTCCTTCCTTCCCTACTTTGAACTGTGTTACAGTGACGAAAATAGCAAACACAACAAATAGGCAATTATCATGCTTTGACGTAACACATGCATCCACACAATGGCAGTTTATTAAAGTGTTTTCTGTTGGGTTTGTATTTGTTGAAAACTTCATTTGAATAAAGCAACTTGTCAAGCTACTCTTTGGAAGTGTATTTGTCTCAAGGTTTTGCTCAACATATTTCATATTATTGGTCAAGTTAATTATTTCTTTATTGTAGCAACTATCAGCTATAAAAAGACTGTGCCGGCTTTAAATGTCTCAGAAATGTTCTGGCCATTTCAACAACTTCCGAACTTGCCCAGTACACTGAGTTTTTTACAGTGTGTTCTACGTTTATTTTCTTTGTGTTTATAACCTTATCTGAGAACAATGAACAATGTGTGCTGTCCATGTTCCTGAATGGTTCAACATTTTCGGAGTTTATAAAAAGCTTAACTGTTCTGCAATCGTTTTAGAATGTCCTGAACACTTGAACAACTTTTTTGCTCTGTAAAATGACAAGAGATCAATAAGTATGCTACTTTATTAGCTGCTTAATTTTTTTAGGAACAAATATAGAGTGAACAAAAGTGAATTGAATAATTACAAAAGAAAAATCCAACCCATTTAAGAAAAATAGGTTCTTATTAAGTAAGACGTTATCTGTCGTCCATCCACAGTGTGAATGGGTTTAGTGTTAGGTCTATATCTGCATCTTCGTCACTTGGCATGCCACAAAAATTTGTAAGACTTTTTGTGGGCTGTAGAGAAATGCGCCTCCTCTTCGGTCTAACGCACGCAAAAAGGCTTTTCAGCAAACCGAATAACCATTCAATGATATTTCTTGTCCTGCAGTGGTCCGATTGTAGCGCTCCTCTGACTGTGACCTCTGGTTCTGGACCGGAGTCATCACGCTGGGATGTCTAAGGTAAACATGGTAACCTTCTGAAAAAGAAAAATTTTAATAAAACAAAAAACTTTTACTCGTTTTATGTTGTAAAAAAGGAATGGCAAAAACTATTTGGCCATACCTAATAACTAGCCTGTCCATCCCTCACATTCTTGAAAAGTGTCCAATTCTGAAAAATGAATGTGTTTTAAACAGACCCTGGGTATTTAGCCACAACGTTGGTAATTAAAGTTTTGGAGTCGCACACTACCTGGATGTTTATGGAGTGTGTGGTTTCTGTTGCGGAACACATGCCCCGTTTCAGATGGGGCGATCAACTGAACCTGTGTTCCATCAATGGCTCCAAGCACATTTGGGAAACCAACATTGCCTAAAAACACTGTTTGATATTTTGGAGAGCTTCCGGACGTTTCGGGAATATTATATGCTTATGCATTATTTTTATAAGTGACTTCAGTACCACGGACAACACAGAGGAAAATGCGGACTATGAAATCTCAGGTAAACAAGACACAGTATGTTGAAAAGAACCAGAGGCCAAGAAATAAAGGGAGGCAATAAGTTTTGATATACCTGGTATTGCCTGACTCCTCTAAGATGAGGGTTCAAAGTCCTCTTTTATTTCCTGCAGCAAATAAAAAAAACATAGCTTGGCAAACGATAAATATGAATAATGTATGTTCTGTTATTTCAAATGAATTCATACGTGTTGAAAATATCCTCTCCCTGCTGTATCTCCTTCTAGTATCTGACTTACTAGTTGAATAAACAATTGAAGCAATTGGGTCAACATTAGGACAACACAAAGCACAAGTGCAAAAAAACATGTCTCACCAAACCTACTACGGTGTACACAAGAACATAAATACAAACTTAACATATCAGAGATATGAGAAATATAAGGAGCTGGTGCAACGCGCAGCTGACACTCATTATCACTCGCATAAACGGCCCCGCGTTATTCCCTCACTGCTCTCGTCATGCCTTGCTCATCACAGTCACTTTGGCGGTCCATGGGTTTTCTTTTGTGACACTGCAATCCCGGTAGGCCATGTCGTATTTGCATTGTGGAGCTTGTGGGGTTTCTGCAATCATGGCTCAAACCATCTATAATACGCAATAGGGATTCATTTGTGGGGTTGCATACGTTGTTCCTGTAGTAGCTGCAAGTCAATGTCACCGAGCGGGAGTTGCGAAGTTGATGATAGCCTTAATATGTTAAAATAAAAACTCAACCCAAATTATACCCTTACTGATGCGGTCTGCAGCCCAATAACCATAAAATGGTATCTGCGAGAGAAGGGCTTCAAGAACAAAAAACTTTTTAGAAGCCACGTCTCCTTCCACGCCACAGAATCTACCGTTTGGAATTTGCAAGGGAACACCAAACATGAGACATTGAAAGGTGGAATAAGTTTTATTCTCTGATAAGATTTTTTTTAACCTGGATAGTCCTGAAGGCTTCCAACATTACTTGTATGACAAGGAGATCCCACTGAATATGTTTACTACGTGGGACAGTGTTGGAGGCTCCATCATGATCTGGGGTGCTTTTTCCTTCAATGGGGAAATGGAGCTTCAGGTTGTGCAGGGCCGTCAAACGGCGGCTGGCTATGTGGACATGTTGCAGAGGGCATCCCTCTTGACTGGGTCTTTCAACAGGTCAACGCTGCAGTTAACAATGCCCGCCTGACAAATGACTTCTTCCAGGAGAATTAACGTCAAACTTTGGGACCATCCTGCATGTTTCCCTGATCTAAATCTCATTTTGAACGTTTTGGGATGAAAGCCATCGTCACCACATGGAGCAACGTTGCTACCAGCCTCCTGGAAACAGTGGCATAAAGCATGCTGAAATGAGTGTTTGAAGTGATCAACAAGAACAGTGTGGCTACTCACTATTTATTCTTTTAGTTCTGTTGTTGTAACTCAGTTTTTTGGTCTATGATCTTAAACTTCTGATCAGATGATGAACAGCCTGTTTGAGTTTAAATGAAGTTTCCAAAAAAATGCTTACAAGCCACAGACATCGCATACTAATAGTGAAGGGACAAACGTGTCAAGATGGTTCAGTGACATTTAATCTACTTTTTAGTTGCCGCAGGTCCCTGGGGTCTTACTTAAAAAATACCGGTACTTACAATCTTTATTTGCAGCTTTGCCTCGCTCAGTGTGGATGATTTCCATTGAAAACGAAATAAATCCATCACTCTCTTGTCTCCCATGAGTCTGGGAACATTGTTCTGTGCAGCCAACAACACAACAGTTTTGCTACTTTTGCCATCTTGTTGGAACTTCAAAATGGCAGCGGCGCGATTCAACACGTTCAGAACAAGGGGCGGAAATATTATAATAAGAACGGCTACTTACGTCAGTAAGAGCGCGATTTCTGAAGCGCTCGTTTTCTCAAAGGCTTGCAGAGATAGGCTCACATGAAAAAAGGTAATGATTTGTCTTTTTTTACGTTTTCTGAGTTGGCAGATGCACAAGAGACCCGATTTTAGCATTTAAACATGGAAAAAGTCTATTTTTCATGAAATGTCCCCTTTAAAGTTTACACAATGCTTAATTGGCAAACAGTGCAGTGCAGTATTTTTTTTTTGTTCTAAGAACTCTGACTGCAGCATTTTGGACCAGTTTAAGTAATCAAATTAATCACATTAACTCACACAACCGCTGGTTAACTTTATCAAACTACTAATCTTTTTAACTAAGTTGTTTAACTTGATATTTGAAGACATTGCCTTCAAGCCAAAACATGTGATGATTGAGTAAATAATCCTCAACTTTATTTATATATCGCTTTTTACAATTTTCATTTCTACAAAGCAGCTGTACATGAGACACATTGATTACAAGTAAAACAACTAAAGTCATACACCTGGAAAAACAAGAAAAATGTGAAAACACAAAAGACAGACATTTAATTACTCCACACACACAATATGCATACTTACTTACACACATTGACATAGACGCACACACGCAAACACACTCCCACACACGCACAGTGAAAGCACACATTTGAGATAAAGCAGTGAGAACCATGGGTCAAATATTAAACGTACTATAAATTCCTAGATGCAATATTAATTATGTAAAACTTCTGAATTCAAAAGCTGCTGCCTCTGTACAAGCTCAACAGTGCTTGCAGAACAAGGCTAAATAAAAAATAAATAAACTTACTAACAAGGTAAATTATAGATTTAAGATCACCATAAACAATCTAATAGCATTTGAAATTTTGTAGAGAAATCATGTCAAGTTACTACGTCCTTTATCCAGCTCTATCATCTCAGCTCATCCTAACCCATCTGTCAATAATTAAGCAGTATTCTTGGTTGTTACGTATGGCGGTTTTAGGTCCGGTAAGTAACACTTCTGTTTTGTCCGAGTTCAGTAGTAAAAAATTGTTACTCATCCAGTCTTTTAAATCGACTATGCATTCAATTATTCGGCTTCATGAGGCTTCGAGGAAATATAAAGTTGAGTATCATCAGCATAACAGTGAAAACTAATTCCGTGTTGCTTTATTATATCTCCTAGAGGTAGCAAATATAATGCGAAGAGCAGAGGCCCTAAGACTGAGCCCTGTGGTACACCGTATTGGAATTGTGATTTGCGGGACACCTCATTGTTTATTGCTACAAATTGAAAACGTTCGGATAAAAAAGACTTAAACCATTTCAATATTTTCCATTAATGCTGACATAATTTTTGAGTCTATGTAGGAGTATGCTGTAGTCAATGGTGTCAAATGCAGCACTAAGGTCTAGCAGCACCAGTAACGAAATACAGCCATGGTCAGATGCAAAAAGCAGATCATTTGTAACTCTGATCAAAGCAGTCTCTGTACTGTGACATCCTCGAAAATCCAGACAGGAAATCTTAATTAATGTGATTTCTTTGTAGGAAGGAGCATAATTGAGTTCAAACTACTTTTTCAAGAACTTTAGATATAAAAGGTAAATTCGATATAGGCCTGTAATTCCCTAGTTCTCTTGGGTCGAGTTTGGCTCTCCTATGGACAATACGCGCCCTCTAAGCGCCAAAGTCACAGAATTGCCACAAGACGTCATACTTAATAAAATAGGCTGTAGATCCTAATATGGTGTAATATCTCACTTGTATCCCATA
Source organism: Triplophysa bombifrons (assembly GCA_029783895.1). Lineage (NCBI taxonomy): Eukaryota > Metazoa > Chordata > Actinopteri > Cypriniformes > Nemacheilidae > Triplophysa > Triplophysa bombifrons. The sequence goes on from CM056464.1 coordinate 22,015,191, forward strand.
CCACTAGATGGCAGACATGTAGTACTTAATGACGTCATGTTCCTATTCAAAGTGTTCAAGCAAATAGCAGAGCAAGTGAGCTATCATGTCATTGAAGCGTAAACAGTTCAATTCACAACATTCTAGAAACATTCTATTTATGTTATTTTTACTCAATGAATGCTCTTGTAATGTTCTTAGTACAACGTTCTTGTAACATTGTTTTGATGTTTTTCTGCACTTGATGGAGGTTTTCATAATATTAAGACAAAACGTTCCAAGAACAATGTTTTTAGAACGTTGTTTTGATGCTATTTGTAATTGATAAATGTTCTGGTTATGTTAGAGGAAAATCTTCTTAGAACAAAAGAACGTTGTTTTGATGTTAGTTAGGGCTTCATGGAGTTTCTCATAATGCTGAAGGATAACCATTCGTGGAACAATATTCTCAGAATGGTTTTTTATGTTATTTTGTGCTTAATGAAGGTTCTCGTAATGTTAAAGGTTATACGTTCTTAGAACAACATTATTGGAACTTTTCTTAGACATTGGTTAAAGAGTTGGACTTGTAACCCGAAGGTTAAGAAGAGTCTTAGGACCACCAGAATCTGTAATTGGGGGTAGTGAATAAACACCACTCTCTCCACTCTCATTCCAACAACCAAAGGAGCCCTTGAGCACGTGTGACTTCTGCGTTTAACGCAAGCACCCTTTGCAGTTTCCAGTTGGGGAGACTTAAAGCAGAGTGAAATGGGAAAATGAGAAATTAGTTAAATTAGAACAGCACTTCTATAGGCTATACCACTGCGGTGTGCTGCAGTGTAAGGCATCTGTGAAATTTATCAATTTTCTCAGTTTCCCATTTCTCCCTGCTTTAAGTCTTGCAAACCGGAAACCGACGAGGGTTCTTCCTGTTTAACACAGAAGTAACACGCGCATGCTCCGCTGGCACCACAGCAAAAATGGCTTCAAAAACTGTGTGAGCACTTGGATGGGTGAAATGCAGAGCACAAATTCTGAGCATGGAATGTACTCGGCCAAACGACACTTCAAAGAAAGAAATAACTACATGCCAAAAAAAATTAATTTCTATGATTAGTACACTCTCAGAAAAAATAGTACAAAACGGTACCTTTAAGGAACAAAAGCTTGTCACTGGGGTGGTACCCTCAAAGGTACATTATTGTACCTTGAGTCAGGGGAGCAAATTTGTACCTTACTTGTTTGTACCTTCTAAGGGCCAATACTGTACCTTTGAGGATCAATAATGTAACTTAGACAAAGGTACAATAAAGTACCTCTGGAAAAAGGTACAATTTTGTGCCATTAAGGTACCGCCCCAGTGACAAAGCCATTTTGTACCTTTAGGTGGCAAAAAAGTTCCTTTTTATTCCTTAAGGAGTGAAAGAAAATATAGGAAAACAACAACTAACTGAATTTTAGACATTTATTTTAGTCCATATATGGAAAACAGTTTAATTCACAGATTCAATAATAATTCATCTCACAACCATACAATGTAACGTCCCAAAATAAAATGGCACAATGTTTAGGATCTCATGTCTGATATAAAAAAAAACATTTAAAAAAATTAAATACTTTTTTTAAGAAGCATTTCATTGACTAACTGACAACTTCATACTGCCACTCCAAAAACAAAACAGCGATATAAGAGAATAGATACAGGGAATAACATAACGATTGCCTTCTTTGTCCTTTAAGAAAGGGTATTTCAAAATCAGGGCCTTACACACTTTTACGTAGTCATCATTGGTCAGAAACCTGAAACAGTGATGCAAAAGAAGGTGAGGAATGCAACATCAGACATAGTATTAATAACTCAAATGCCGTGATCCAGCTGGGTTGCAAAACTTACATTTTGATCAGGGCCATGGTTTCATACAATGTTCTTATGATTTTGTTGTGATCGGATCTCTCCATTTTGCAGGGCGGTTTTTGGTCCAATTTTGTCTGAACATCTCTGGGAAATTTAGGAATGATGAAAGCTGCTGGGAAGGCTGATGATGGGATGGCATGACTGTGATGAAATAAAACAATTTCATCTTAAAATGTTGGCAAATTAACCACACAGTAACAATACATGTTAAAGTCCTGCAGAGTAAACGATACTTCATTAAAAGTGTGCAAGTATCATCAGGAAAATGTAGTTAAACATTAAACTACCAGAGCCAGGTGAATTCAGATCCAGATAAAAAACTTATTCAGTGGTAACCTTAAAGCTATATTATATTGCTATGAGATATAGAGTTATTTTCCATGGTTCTACTTAGGTCTAACGTTATAACAATTACATAACATTACTGTTACCGGTACCTTGATTCCGATGTAGCCTTCTCTGAATGTACCGGGACAGGCTCGAGGGTTAGTGTCATGGTTTCTTTCCACTGATGAACAAATCGGTTGAATTTTGCTTGCTTCTTAAACGATCCTTCAAAGAGGTATGAAACCATCCTCTCAGTCAATCCATAGTCCACTGTTTCTCCATCAACTTCATTATCTAGACAATAGAGAAAAGAAAAACAGCAATGTTAACAACCATAGTGGTAACAGTTACAGCATACAACAATTTAAAAAGGCACATTATGTCAAAAAGGCACATTATGTCAGAATGTAACGTTAATGTAAGTCAATGGGGAAAAAAATAGTTTTGATCGTTTGATTCATTGGGTATTTTCCCTCATTTCTAGAGATATGGGCTTGCCGTTTGGTCCGGACTTTGAGAAGCTCTAATATCCATATAAAAACACATTGAAAGTATTAAGGCGTAGCTAACGTTACCTCATTAGAGACGCTAGAAATGCGTCTCTCTCTCACACACACACAGCCCTGAATATTAATATAATGTAACATTAGGCCTATCTTATTTTTTTTCCAGGACAGCGTGGAAAGTATTGAAATAAGTTAAAACCATTAATGATAGTAATCGGTTTATTTTTTATAACAGCGGCTAACGTTAGTAATGTTAACGTTATTGCTACTCGAAAGGGAGGTTAACCGTTGGCTAGCGTTTACATTAACAGTAAAAGTTAACTTCCAACTTTGAATTAACACCACAAACACTGATTAAAAATTTAAATACTTTACCTTTGAATTTACGTCTCACCTCTTCAGTGACCTCAATCCCAAAATGAAATAACTCCGTGATTAAATCCTCCGTGGATAAATATCGATGTGCCATCCTCCCGAATTTGATCGACACTGACAGAGATTGACAGTTGGAATCACTGTCGATTCACTCATGTATCCTTCCGCGCTGTAATATTTATGCTTCTGCCGAGTCGAGCTCTGGCCTGTAGCTAGATCCTTTCAATAGAACAATTATTTGTCTGTTTCATTCTAATATAAATAGGGTAAAGGGTTTGAAAATCAAATTCTTCAGTACTGTTTGTGAATATAAATAATTACATAATCCTCATTAACATGATTAAAAATGATTCAAAGTGACACTACACACACACACACAAAAGAAAAAAACATTCTGATTTATTTTGCCCATATCTCAAAACTTTACAGTTAATTTGGTTTAACAATTATTGAGTTATTGAGTTTGATAGTATAGGTTAACTTGTGTTTCTATATTGAGAGATGACATTTTCAGCATCCACTAATTCCTGCCATTTTACATTTCAAAATTAAGGTACAAATATGTAAGGGCCAAATATGTACCTTACACCTCGGAAAGCCCACAATGCACAATGGAAGGTGCACAATTGTACCTTAAAGATACATTTTTGTACCTTTATGGGTACATATGCAAAGTTTGTACCTTAGGGAACAAAAATGGACCTGTATTGTACCTCTTTTTCTAACAGTGTATGCCCAGTTGAGACCTCTATAACACAGGTGTCAAACTCAGTTCCTGGAGGGCCGCAGCTCTGCACAGTTTAGCTCCAACCCTGATCAAACACACCTGATTCAGCTAATCATCTTCAGGAATACTAGAAACTTCCAAGCAGGTGTGGTTAAGAGCTGGTTGAAGGTAAACTGTGCAGAGCTGCGGCCCTCCAGGAACTGAGTTGGACACCCCTGCTCTATAGGATCTCTGTTTAACCCGAAAATTTACATTTGAGGCAACGTGTCCTATGCAGCAGCACCGTGTCCTGTCATCTTTTGCACCATGCTTTGTTGCACAGTGTAACATGTATATGGCTGAATTTACAGTAATGCTGCTCTGACTACAAATGATTGAGACCTGCATAATTTTCTCCAGTAACATTTTAACTTAATGGACTACTCAATGTTTGCTCATCAGTGAGTGACAAAACACCTCTGCACATAACCTGGGACAAAAATATAGCACAATTATGGTTTTTCATGGCTCTAAATTTAAATGGAGGACAATTTATAGCTTCGCTGAACGCATGGGCCTGGCACAAAGTCCGGTCTGTGTTTGTTGAGCAGTCTGGCTAGTGGTATTTTTATTACATTTATATTAACATTAATTAACATATTCTTTATTATATAAATCTTAGAAAATATTATATTTAATGTATTAGAATAATTGATGGCATGTGATAAAATATTTGATTATTAATTGTGTAATCATATTTTAAGTGTCTATTAAGTAATCAATCAATCCATTATCCATCCATCCATCATGGGAAATCTGAAATATTACGAAGCTGATATTTTAAAATGTAATTTATCTTTTGAAGAGCATGGCGCGCAAAACGGATTGCTCCCAAAACGGATCGCGCATGCGCACAACAAACGTTTGTTCACTTCACATGGCGCTTCACTAGGTGAGTACAAAGCATGTTCTCTAATTTAGTCTTATCTTCATGTGTTTATTGCGATTATTACTAAATCAAGATGCGACTGCATATTACATTACCATATATTGACGTGTTATGAATTATATTTTACATTTAAATCTAGCATATTGGTATGCCTATTTCAGCTAAAAACATACCAAAGTATATTTATATTTTTTAACCTTCCGAAAGTGCAGTAAAAATAAGTAAATGTTTCATTATCCATTTCAGTCACTCTTGTCTTTTATTGAATACTTTGTTGAACTTGGAGCAACGCGCCAATATTTGAATTCGGTGGTTGCTCACTGATGGCAGATCTGTTTGACCTCCAAATTATTTCACAAGAGTTTTATGTACTTTGTTGTTTGCGGGTTAAGATATTCTAGATTTTGCATGGCATAGGAACATATTTAAGTTGATTAGTTATCATTGTTGACTGATTATCTCCAACAAGTTTTTGTTTCTTTCCAGAAAGTTCTTGGAACATTCTTGGAACGTAAGTTTAAACAGCAAAAATACCACCATAAGTCTAAATTAACCTGTTAACACAGTGTCCTAACCAAACGCGATGTGATACACGATAAAAGGTGTCTTTTCTATGTTAACCAAAGGTTTTGTCCTAACCAGCCGCGATAGCACTGCGTGACAAGCAACGGCTGTTTCTATTTTAGAAACAGGACACATGATATCTCTCTTCTGCTGCAGCGTGCGAGGCTGTGTGGACAGAGACAAACTGTTCTGATTAGCTGTGTCTTCTGATTGATTGACGCGTCCCGCCCCTTTTTTTGCGTTCGGTATGGACAAACAAATTGCTTGTATAGCAGTCGCGTTTGGTTAGGATGCGGTGAAGCTATTACTGTTATATACATCATATTTTATCATCGTGTTTCAGACAAAACCTTTAATGAAGTACTATTTCATACCTTTACTATTTTTGTTTCTTCTTCAGAAATTCCATCACTGCTATGCTGTTATTAAATTTCCTGAAGATAACACTGTTGATGTTGTGCCTTCCACTTGGCGTGATATAACAAATGAGGTATTACCTATTATTCTCATCTTATGCTTCAAACTTTTACTGTTCTATGTGTATCATGAGTCTACAAAATACAGCTTGTAGTAGGTGGATATCATTTTAATTGTTAAATTAATGAGTTTACAGGCTGTATATTGCTATTGGCCACGTAAAACCTTTACGGCTAAGGTGAAACGAAGAGATAGACCTGATACTACACTTTCATGTCGCATCTGTTCTGGTATATGGAGGTATGAAGAATTTGTTTGAGGTTTCTTATGTTTTTGTGGTTTATGCTGATTGGGTTTTACTGATCTATTCTTTATTTCCAGACAGCTACGAAGAAGCTCGGTGCAAAGCAAATCAAGCAACCATGACTTCAAATTTGGAGAGTGACGAAGACTAAAGTCATATTCAAAGAAAAAGAAGACCACCAGCACGATACCAGAGAGCATTAGCTAGTGGTACAGTATAGTCTTTTTGTTTATTATTACTCTACAAAGTTACATTTATGGCTAACCATTTTATAGACACTTGGTGTGACTTACAAAATGTAGGTACAGATATCTGTCATGCAGCTGTTCTGAGTAAGACAACTGATTTTTTAAATTTAGGATTGGCTAATGTAAAAGTTCACCATAGTTTATTACTATATATTATTATTATTATTATTATAACTATAATCACTTGTTTTTGCAATCAATACAATGCTAAAAAATAGGGGCGCTTATGGGGTTAAATTTATAAATATGAAGGTGTGAAAGTATCCTATATCAACAGATTCATTTAACAGATTAATTCACATTATCATGTATATTCTAGGCTGTCACACAGTAAACAATGCATACAAAAATTGCAATATGTATAACAAATAAATATAATATAAACGTGCAATCAGGGTAAACAGCTGATAACTGGATCTCTAAAAATCAGATTATAAATGTGACGGGTGGCGATCATGAATTATCTCGAACGACTTTCTCTCATTCTCTTAAATGCTTTATTGAATCGAGCGACGCATGAATCGCGTCATTTGCGCTTTGACTCAACAGAACATTGCTGCTTATACAGCAGTTTAAGTTAAGATATACGTGAGATGTGCTTTAATATTGTATTAGTCCAGAGACAAGAGAGAGAACGAGACACGTGCGTGCGTGCTAAAACTGTCTGATGAATACATTTACAGATAATCCGTGGGTCACATGCGTTCCGAACCGTAGAGCACGATCCGTACAGATCATCCGTGATCAGTTTCACCACTAGTTGTGAAAAGCTCTTTAAATGATATATGTACAACACTGCGACATTTGTAAAAAAAATCTGTTCGATGTTTATTTCAAAAAAATATTTTCTGAAGCCAGTGCCGCAAAATGCATCCAAAGGAGTCTACAAACGTGTTTTGTGACTGTAAAGCAGACAATTTAAAGTATGCCCCACATCGAGGGACAAGGGTTAGTAATCTTTTGCCACATACAGTTTTCCTCCTTGGCTACTTTTCTTATTATAATTTGTTTAAGTCTTTATTTATTTGAGTCTTTATTTGTTTATTCATGTTATTATGTCAATGTATTATTTAAACACTATTCTTTATCAAATATGTAAGAATTATCACGAGCTTTGATCACAATTATAAGTAATATATTCTCCACCACCCTTTGTAAGGGAAACAAATATCAACCCAAATTGGGATGAATTTAATTAATAATGATCAATTATAATTATCGGATCAAATTCATGGTTTGGGGAAATCTATCAGCATTACGAGAAGGTAGCAAGAATCGGCATGTTTAGGGACTCCGGATTATGAGCATGAACTACAAACTACTTCACGTGTGAAATAAAACAGGACTTTATTACCTAGACTAGACACATACTAATCTAACATACACACACATACAGTTTAGCATTGGAAGAAGGTTGTAGCAGTTGAAGCAGAGAGAAGAACAGAGCATGGATTTATGGCAGCATATGATATTCAGAAGATCAATAGCCTGAACTAAACATCAGTTTCGTCTTGTAAAGCACCTTTGTTGAAAGGATTAATGATGCCCTATGCATCCATTAATAAGACTAAGTTTGATACTTGCACGTCTTGCCCATCAAAAGAAAGAAAGTGTCCTGATGCAGTTTGTTAAGGCTCCACGTGATCTTGGCTGAAAGTGATCATAGAGAACCAGTTTTATGCAGAGGAACTGTATCTGGAAAGACAACCTGGCACAAACTTATAGGTCAAAGGTGAAGTCTTCTTCTATTCCATCCTTTGGTGATGCAGAACGCAAGGAGAGAGAGGAGAGAAAGAGCAAACCCACAAACTGCAAACCTGAAGAACAACTCCTAAGAACCCCCCCGAAAAACAAAGAGACTCTTCTCTTGGTCTCTTTTAAACTGTAAGGATGTCACATCCTACAGACGTGACTGGTCCAATCAGGAGATGGCAACTTTGGAGGGAAAGTTAATTGTCTTTGTCTCACAGATGGTGTTTTGCATGTGAGAGCTGATTTGGATGTTCACTAAGAAGACTTCTAAGAGTTTGATAAAACCAATATGAAAAGAGTTACCAATACACAACAAACATCAACATTAAGGACATCACAAATGTAGCTCATAGACACCAAACATGATCTAAATATCATCTTGGTGAAATGAGTTACTACAATCTAATAATTCCGCTATTTAAACACACATACATGGATACTTTGGATTAATGTTTAAAAAAGACATAACAACAAGAACATCAAAACATGGAAATGTTATAAATGAATATATGTACATTTCCATATAAATGCATTTAGGATTGTATGTCTGTCCCCAAAGTGAGTAAAGAGAGTTCAGCTCCCTACATTCCATTCGGTCGTAAAATACTTTTATCTTGATGGTTTGGTATGAGTTGCTATGGTCACCAGAGATCTTGTCCTGCCCTTGGTGTAAGTTGCAGATTGGGGGTAGACCCCCAAGCGACTAGCTCGCCGGTGGTGTGAGGGGTGTTGCTGCATGATTTAAGAAATTGAATTAGTTATTGCGTGTCTGATCGGTCTCAGGTACTACATCAAATATAAAATTTCAATAAAGAAATAATTTTGTTTGGTATCATATTGATGAATCAATCTGTGTTTGACATTGTAGATCCTACAGATCTAAGCTTTTGTAAAGAAAGTGGAAATTTAATGTTTCACAACATTGTCATTAAGAAACCACTGGAAATCCATATCTACTATCCCATTTCCAGAAAATTTGGGACACTTTGTAAAATGTAACTAAAAATAAAATGCAATGACTTCGAATTGATCTTTGGCCCAAAGATGTCTCATTCAAACATTTGATAATGTGAATAACGTGAGTTTAGAGATGTGTAATCATTGCATTCTGGTTTTATTTACATTTGCAGTGTTCCAACCTTTCTGGAAATACAATTCTCCAACAAATGGTATCAAATATGTTTGTTAGATCAATGTCAATGTTAATGTTGGAGTTTGTTGGTGTGTGTTGGATCAGTGTGTGTTAGCCTTAATACCCAGCTGAATTTATCAAGATCAAAAATAGTAAATTATGATCTATTCACTTCACAGGTGGAGAATGAGGAGACAGAAGACAGGTGTGCACAGGGGGCCAGTCTACAAACAGATTACAATTGTAGTGTCCTAATAATATACGTTTTAATGTTTTTCTTTTAAATTGTTGATACTTGTTTAATAATTAAATATGTTTTTATGTTTTAAAAGGCAGTTTTAAATTTAATTTGCTTATACCATAGTTACCTAAATGTTTCATGTCACTTTTGAATACTAACCTATTAAAAAAATAATGTTTTAAGAAATTGTTCAAACTCAATATTAATGTTCATATTTTGAATGAAAATAAAGTTTGAAGAATGTTGTAAAAAATGTATTTGTAACCTATTAATAACATTCTAATACACAAGAAATTGACAATTTAGTATTCTTAATATATTAAAAAAAGTTTATAAAACATTCTGATTGGAAATAAAGTTAGTCAAACGTTATCGTAACCTTTAAATAATGTTATAATCACAACAAGAAACCTGGACATTTTAACATCATTAGAATGTTTTTTTTATGTTTAAAGAGCGTCTTATTTTAGTTGGATGTACAGTTAGTCAAACGTTATAGAAGAATGTTTTTGTAACCCTTAAAAAAAAACATAACCGCAACAAGAAAACTGAACATTTTAACGTTTCAGAAACATTCCACAGCAATGTTTCTGTCACGGTACATCTTTGCAGAACCCAGATGCAGGCCATTTACTTTTAATGTAATTAATAAAAAACAACTCTTATATTGCAAGCTGATTCTTTAGTGTTTGAAGCTTAGTGTTCAGATCTCTCTTACCTAAGTTCAGAAGTACCTTTGAAAAAAATCTAAAGTGTTCTTCATGTAGTTTGGGTAGTTGAGATACAGTGCATATGTAAGTCCGAGGACAATGTACATGGCCTGGGGCAGGCTCTCAACATCCATCACAATGTTTCCCTCCAAGATGATTCCCACTGAGGATGCATGGTGGAGAAGGGACTGCGTGTGTGGAGTGATTTTTTTGTACAGAATTGTACAAAAACCTTCCTCATCAGCAACGTCCTGAAAAAAGGAACATAGCATGATCACATCAACATGACAAGATAGTGCTACAAGCACCCTCTATAGGTACACAGCCCACATGTCTGCCCTATCCACTGTCCACCCAATTCCCAGTGCAGCAACCGCTACAGAAAATCACTCAGGACAGGTGCAAGAAGCATCCACAAATGATCTGGGGTGAACACAGTATGCCTCCTCCAGAGAAGTTTTTTTTCAAACAACAAAAAAGAAAATTATTAATTAAAAAAGCAAACTTTAAAATAATATGTATGGTAGGGAGAGAGGAGTTGCTTACAAAGCAGGCCTTGAAGAAGGTGGATGGATCATCGCCAAGAATGATAGGAAGCCCGCTGAGGACAAGGCATCTGACTTCTGTCACATCCAAAGCCTGGTGGATTGAGGGAGAAGAGAGGGCATCACACACTCAAAAAGGTGTCCATATGTTAGCCTGAACACTATGTGCACACATAATCAATAATACACAGCAGAGCCATTTACGTATTGGACCCCTCCTGTTAACACACACACAGTGTTCTTGACATTATTCCTATAGGTAGTTATTTACATACCTCATTTACAGATCAACTAGCAAAACCTGGCAAAACTAATGTTATGTGTGGAAAGTAATTAGTCTGAGGAGTTAGTTAAGCCAAATCAACTCCATTACAAATAGGATACCCAAAGTTAAAGTGAAGAAAGCATCTACCAAAAGGATAGCTCACATTACCAGTACATTTATTTACACCACATGTGCTCTCTTTCAAGCAAGAGTTGAAAATCAACTACCTGCCCTGTGAGGCCCCTCTTTGCCTTGAAGATTTCCATGAGCCTGGGACTGTTATGGTCTAGGGCCTCGTAGAACTCTTGTCTCTGGCTCTTACCAATCAGCCTGCTAAACTCCAGACACACCTGAAACAAAGAACATGTTCATGTTCAAATGAGTTGACACCATGGTGTGATTTTTTTATGCAACAACCCAGTCTGCATGTATTACTCTTTAAAACAATTTTGATGAGTACTACGAAGCCCCTCTGGTGACAGCAGAGGGGTTTTGTAGAATACAGCATATGATACAAATCTATATGCCTACCTGTTGTTCAGTAAAGAGAGCTGGCCAATGTTGACATATCTGGTTGATGGCAGGCTTGTACTTCACAACTTCATTCCTTCGAAGAGCGAATTACCGTAAACTAACAGTGAAAAGCTTCTGTAAAATAACTATTTGAAATTGGCTTTGACACTGTAACAAACTTCAAGATACGGAAGGAAGGAGGCGAGAACCGGAAGACAATAAAATAAAGTTTTAATAAATAATAACAGCCGACGGCCCCTCACGGACGACCGCCGGCGAACAAAACATAAATACAAATACATAAAACAAACTTAACACATGTTCGGGCCCGGTCCTCTCTCTTCGACGGTCCGGTCGCTCGTTCCTTTTATGCTCCCCATCTCCTACGAGATTCGAGCCCGGTGTGCGCACAGCTGGCGCCCTTTAACAATTACTCACCGGACTCGAACCACGGTCTCGCCCCGCCTACTCTACTACAGACACAATAGCCAACAAGCTAACATTATCTAAATAACAAAAACTTGAAGAGGCATGACATCTAAGAGTTGGGACAAATCATAAAAATGAATAAAAATCAAGAAATTAATGCAAATTAGCTAACTAATAATATGAGCTAGTGTGCACCAACTTACCATGATGTTTGCAGTTCTGTGGCTAGCTGCTTCACCGTCTTAGCTAAACTTTAGCTGTCTGGAAGCAGCAGAGTAAAATAGTTTAGAGTGGAGCAGACATTTCAGTTCGGTGTCAGATTAAAGCATGAATACGTGAAGATTGCCTGGCAAGCATTCTATTATGTGACCGAGTACCGTACCCGGACACCGTGGCGGACTCGAAGCATACACAAATCGGACACGACGTCGCAAAGCTCAATTTCTCTGACCGGGCGGACTCCGCGAATTCGTACTAAGTGTCACACAATAGAATCCGCTTTAACATGGTAACAAGGATATGCGCCAACTTACCGGGACGTTCGCTGGTCCGTGGTCTGTGGCAGCGCTAATGATATGTAGCTGCTTCAGGTGTCGGGCTCAGCTCAACTTTAATTAGCTGTCTGGGAGTGACATAGGATTTCCGTTACTGGCGCTAGCTAACGTTGCCAGTGAACACATGTTCACACACACAGAGACAGAGTTAGCTGGTTAGCGTCCTTGCTAGCCTGTTAACTGTCCCCCCCCCGTATTTTTACTTACTACAGTACTATAGAAATTAAACGTTGATATTCAGATATATATTTATATAAATAAAATATTTGTAAAAATGTGAGGGGTGTACTCACTTTCGTGATATACTGCTAGCCAAGTTACCTCAGTTAAAAGTCGGTACTGCACCGGTATGCAACCAATTTAACGTTTTGTTTCTAAACTCAGTTCACTATCGAAGGCTTCAAACTTTGGTCGAAAAACTTGCTTGCTAGAACACCAGTTGTCGAAAATTTCAATACAGCCGAATTCTTTGTCTTTGTTCTGTTCCGTCTATGTTCTGTCTCAAAAGTTCAGAGTCATCAATGCCGCAAAAGGCGATTGCATTGGTGACGTCAATCCTTTGCTATTGGTAACAGGCAAAACTGGATGATGTTGAGTTGTTTGAGCTCAAACTCATAATTTCAATAAGATAGGCCATTAAAAAGTACAGTTCACTCAGAATTCATAAGAAATGTAAAGAAATGACACATGTTTAAGTAATGCAAACTCAGTTTGAGTAGAAACTACTGAATGGACTTAAAAACACTATTACAATAATAAAGGACATGAAAAAGTTAAGCTTAATCAGAATTAATAAGTAATGTCTATAAATCAGACACATTTAAGTAAAATGAACTTAATCTGTTTAGTAAAATACAAATCTGGGTTTACAGTGGAGGACACGTGGCGCAAAGTAACAACAACAGCCACGTGTCTCCACACAAAACAACCACAGGACATGAATCTGTCCTGACCTTGTCCAGAGAGTTCAAGAACTCAAAAACAGGAAGGACAAAGTCCTGACAGAATCCCCGCCCCAAGAAACGCCTCACAGCGTTCCAAGGGAGAACCCTCTGCAGGACGAAACAGTAAGACACACAGAAAAACACCATAAACAGCACAAAACAAGCTAAGGGTAACATGAAAGAGGCTAAAATGGGGTTTGGGTGTGCCAATAAAAATAAAAAACAAGGGAGGGGGAACACCGGCTGAGACACCGGCATGAAGGCCGGCTGAGACACCGGCAGGAAGGCCGGCTTAGACACCGGCCGGCAGAGAATCCGGCTGGAAGGCCGGATGAGACACCGGCTGCTGGGCCGGGCTTGACGACGGCAGGATCACTGGTTTAGGGACCATCGGACTACGAACCGCCCTCCGTTGCCTCTTCCTCTTTGACCGGCTCCTGAGACGTGTGGCCGGCTCCAGAGAAGCTGTGAGGGATCCGACCAGTTCCGAGCCAGAGGTGTCGGACGGGGAGTCCCACGACTCCCTCCGTCCACGTTTACCCCAGTGACTAGCTGGTTGTGGAGAAACAACGGAAGGTGAGGAGGCCGGTGTGGTGACAACTCCAATACCGATCTGCAGGGAACGACCTTCAGGGATCGCGACCAGCGGAGATGAGTAAGCGGGTTGAGCTAAGACCCTGGACCTTGATTGATCCACCGCATACTGCCAAACGGTATCGAAGTCCAGAGGTCTCAGCAACCTCATCTCCGCACGCGAGAGTGGTACCCTGAGGCCAGCGTTGAAGAGCGTCGTCAGCTCCTCCTCTCCGAACACCATCTCCCCTGCGGCTTCTAGGAACCTGTTCGCATAATCGTCCAGGTCCCCGTTACCGTGGTGAATACCGCAAAGGAGGCGAGCCTGGCGGGACCGCACAGCGTCCATACTGCCTGCTGTGTTCTTTTTTGGTCGGATTGTTCTGTCACGGTACATGTTTGCAGAACCCAGATGCAGGCAGACTAAGTAAACAAAAAGAATTTATTTTAAAGAACCAAAACAAAACCCACGATGGGGCAAAACAGAGAATCGTACTCACAAAATAAACACTTCCCACGAGGGGGAACAAAACTGAAGAATAGAACAATCTACAAAATCCAAACACTTCTACAAAAGAAGGTAGTACAAGGCAGGATAGGGTTGCATACCAAAGACACAAACCGACATGAATGGCGACAACAATCCGACAAGGAACATTGAAACAAAAGGGAATTAAATAGGGAACAACCAACGAGGGATAATTACAAACGGGAGGTGAGGTGCCAATAGCATTCGAATGTAGGCAGTAACGGAGCCCTTTCATTGGTTGAATGTATTGAATGAACACTCCCTTTACTGAACTTCATTAACTGAATGAACTGGTACATGTTGTTTATGGCCTCTTATCCTATAGTTCCAACAGTACATGTCTAATAAGATAATATCAATGACTTGGTTTTATTTAATTTTAACTGGATTAACAATAACATTTTTTAGACTGTTTTGTGAACAACTGTATTTAAAATAAATCATTTTACATAGATTATTATAGATATAAATATTTTTTTCGATCAATATAGAAAAAAAATATTGAGTTTACATTTTTGCCATATCGCCCGGTCCTTAATCAAGTGATTGGTGAATGTTGGCATCATGGCCCCAGTCATTCTTCACTTTGAGCTCTGGGCTTGTCAGAAAGTGCTTTGAAAAGGCACATTGTTTCTTCAGGCCGTCGTCAGCTGCCATCATTGTGCTGGAGACTGTGAGAGCAGTCAGTGACATTTTACTACAGCACACTAAACAACTGCCTCCAGTCATGGGTATGTACCTCATTTTCGCTCTTTAATATCTCAAATTAAATTCATAATAGTTTTAGATTTGACTTGACTTAAGTTTACACCCAGAAAGCATTAGGACATATATAGGCCTCATATTGTAGGAGACAGCAACATTTTATACAATCTGCAAACAAATTTCAAAGTTTTTTACAAGTGCAACAACTTACAAGTAACTGATGGGACAGTGAATTAGATTGATTGTTTTACTGAAATTTTCGCTGTGTGGGTGTTCAAAGGTGTAGTTCATCTCATTTATTAAGGACATGAACAGCATATCCATTATTTTATCTTTTAGAAACAATAACATGTTTGTGGAACTATCTGTGCTTTTATATACCAGCTCAGTGCCCTTTACTTCAACTATATTATGCAGTCTATAGCCTACTCTAAATTCTATTTCAATTCTATAATGAAATTGTAGCATTTTGTTGAGTAAAACTATTCTCCATGTAGATCTTGAAACACATCTTTGAACCAGCGTGAAATCACGAAGGGTCATTGTGATGCTTTCTCTTCCGTCAGCACCTGACCGATTAATTCTGACTTATATTTACTTTCTACTCTTTCAATCCTATAAAAAGAATCCTTAGCTTTGTGTACTGTTTACTGTGGTAGGCTATTTACTACACTTATGTTTTAGGTTTTCCTTTTGTTGTTCTAATTGCTTCTATTGTTTACCTCATTTGTAAGTCTAAATGACTAAATGTATGCTTTGATGTGCGGATGTTTATTTTATTATCATCTCTTAACCTCTAACCATTTATAGGCACTAGATCTGAAATTATGTGTCTTAGAAATGCTTAATCCTTAAATATTAAGCAGAGTATAGGTTCAGCATCAGCAGAACCCCCCGTCCCCCATCGCCTCTAGTTTTATTCACTGTCTTACTCTCATTTTCAGTCAGTGTGTAGTAGAGTAGGGTGGCAGCAGCTCTTTGTTTGTGTGTCATAGCCTGCCCTTGTGTTGCGTCCGGACAAAGGCTATTGTCAGTGCAGTCACAAAAAGAGACACTCTCGTTCTAGGTCCTCCTCATTTTCTCACACTACTCATGTCTTGGTACAAACCAGCTCTGTCACCCACCCCCACACCAGCACATGACCAGTGCTCCCAGTGTCCCGGCTCCCAGCCGCAGCTGCTGCTTTATGCGCTCTTGTTCCCATCATCTGCACTGCTTTTCATTTGACACACTTGAATGGATGGCGAACAGATGCCTGAGGTTGTTTTTATTGAGAATGAGCTGTAATTGTAATGTTCATACTGTAGTAGAGTAAAAGTAAATATGTAAGACAAAATTCAAGTATGTAAATGTGAGATTTTTTTTTATTATGTTTGTATCATGCAAACATGGTTACATCTCATGACTGTAACCCCATAAAGTAGATCTCCAGGAGAAGGACTGGGTACTCCTGTGTTAAAGGGTGATTAAGCTGTTATGTGGTATTGCTGAGGACGTTGAGGATTGATAAGCTGATCCAAACATGATCACACGGCTTAATAATTGAAGTGTTGCAGGAAGAGATTGAGCGTGCTTTATTTGATTTGCACTTAACTGAATATTGTCAATGATTTACAAAACGACCTAAAATCATTTTCAAGCATCATATGTGTATTTTTGTTTTACTGAACGCAGGTTGTTATGAATGCTGTATGCGCTGTCTGGGAGGTGTGCCGTACATCTCTGTGGCGGCCACTCTTTTGTGTTTCTCTGGCATCGCTCTGTTCTGCGGCTGTGGACATCAGGCCCTCACCGAGAGCGAGAGACTCATCGAGACCTACTTCACCCGAGACCATCAGGACTACATCACACTAGCGTACCTGTGCGTGCCTGTAACATCAGATCCCAATCCACCATTTTTAGTTCACGTCATTTGAGCAGAGCACAGTGATAGAAACTATAGAGTGTTAACTGTTTAATGGATCGTTTTCTTTGCTTTCTCTCCACTGTAGTATTGAATATTACCAGTATGTTATCTATGGCCTGGCGTCCTTCTTCTTCCTGTACTGTATCGTGCTGTTAGCCGAGGGCTTTTACACCACCAGCGCAGTGCGGCAGACGTTTGGAGAGTTTCGCAGCACTGTTTGTGGCCGCTGTCTCAGCACATCGGTGAGTGATGCTGAGACGGATTCAGGTGTTCAGATGCTTTGGCTGTTGGTGAAGCACTAATCAAGAATTTTTCCCTCAATTTCCTCTCATGTGTATGGCATGCTTTTACTGACAAATGTCAAGAGTGCGTTGTTGTAGCATAAAATAAAGTCAATATTGATGTGTAAGAGCACACAACTCATCTGTTGTCTTCAACTGGAGTCCTTACGCCACCTAGCGGACAAAACATGACACACTGAAGCGCTAAAAAATGAGCACACGCTTTCGACATGAAGAGAGCACGTTCTTTTCGCCTATTTGGACACTTGAAACACAGGTTTCCACTGCATGCTTTGTTGACCTGATTACACGTTCATAACGTGCGTTTATAGCGTGCGTTTTCGGTGGCTCTAAAGCGCACGTGAAGGATGCGCGTTTTGATACAAAAAGCGCACGTTTTCGACGCGCGTTTCCCGACAACTCAAAGCGCACGTCGAGAACGTGCGTTTACATGGAAAATCACATGTCAATGATGCGCGTTCGCTGTCAAATCGCACGCTTTTGACGCAGCAGTGTGCAATTAGACGCCCTACCAGGCGTTAATGGATACTTTGGCTTTCCATAAGCGTATAATTGGGAGCGCGCGTCCACTTTTGTGCAGGAGCAAAGGAAATTGGCGTGAGAGCGGAGAAATCGGTGTGAGAGTGGAGAAATTTGCGCGCTCGTATTGCATGAAGGCGCTCTCGCCTTGTAATAATGTGTTCGCGACATTTGTCTCTAAAATAACGACATAGACATAAAGTTGGCTTGACGTTGGACGTCTCATATTTGTGAACTTAGGGACCGCCAACAAAGTGACATTCACGTTTCTAGCGTCAATAGCATTTAAAGAGAAAACAGTCATAAAGTAGTGCAGGAGAGAATATTGACAGCACGTTGCAATTTTTTTTGTCTTCACACATACAATTAAGCATGTGTAACCTAACATTTGGTCTCTAACCAAATTCACAAAACGCTCCTATTCAAACAGCTATCCAATCATAGCAGTGTGCGTTTACTTCCAAGTCTTCAATACGGAACGCCAATAATTAATACCGAGGGTTTGTCAAGCCGGTCTCAAAACCCAGGGAGAAAATAGCCCATTACTCATTGATTTTTATGTTTTTGAATGTAAAAACCACGTGTCATATAGACCTCATATAACAGTATAAAACCATAAACAATGCCAGTTCAGGACACCTTTAAGATATATTTTAGTATAACTTGTTAAAATGTGCTTTTGTGATTTGGCCACATGCTACATTTTAATGTGTTTCCTTGAAACTTTTTCGAGCCAAACTGTATTTATTTAAATGTATTTACTGTAGTTATATAAACAATGCACTGTCAGTTTAATTAAGCATCGATGATGCATTGTTTGATGATTACATAGCGCTCTACATTTAATAAAAAATAGGATTAAAATTAGATTTCTGCTCTCTATTTGTGGTTTGTGGCCTGGATGAGTTTGGGCCCAGTCTGGCCCTGGAGCACACATCTAGTGTTCCGCAACAAAGAAAAAAATGTTTTTAACTGTTCTTAAAGTGCAGGCATTAACAGGATGTGTATTCCTCCCGCAGTTCATCGTGATCACATACTTCCTGGTTGTCGTGTGGTTACTGGTGTTTTGCCTCTCTGCACTTCCTGTGTACTTCTTCTACAACATGTCAAACACCTGTCATACTATAAACATTCTAACCGAGACGCCGTCCAGCATTAACCAGCTGTGCATTGACGCCAGGCAGTACGGTAATGATCTCTCGATGCATTCACAAGAATTGTTTCTGTCTGACTTTCCTGATCCGCTCCATATATTCATGACTAAATCACTATTGATTTTCATGAGGTTGTGATGACTCCATTAAAAACAAAATTCCAGAGGTGGACAGTTACAAAGTAAATTTACCTGAATACTGTACTTCAGTACACTTTTCAAGTATCTGTACTTTACTTGAGTATTTTTAGTACTTTTGACTTTAACTTCATTAATTTTGAAAGACTACATTTATAAAAAGGTCCAAAAATAGAAAGTCGTTTCTTTCTTTGCCCTGCGATCTCCGAAACACTCTGATTGGTAAAGCTGGCCAGGTCTGTTGTGATGTCAAAGTCATGAAGCTGTTATTTGAGGGTTGGTTATCTTAGAATGTGTGTCGCTGAAATCTTTTTTTCAGCAGGGATGGTATTTTTTGTAAAACCACATAGTACAATCACATAGTTTCATTATAGTAGCTATGTTTATTGCTAAACTATGGTAATACAAATGACCCTTGACCGTAGAAAGGTCATTGAAGACCAATGGGTTAGTCTGCTGCCGGTGTGCCACGGTTTCCAGGGAACTCAACTCTGTAGCCAGTGTTAGAGCGGTCTCATGTGCATCAACCTGAGGGGTATCACCCCCGCCGAGGATGCCATGTGTCCCTGGAGCCTGAGGTTGAAAGTATGCCCCGAAACTTTGGGCTGTCATCTGGCAAGTTGGATCTCGTAGCAGAGATGGATCATATCCCGTAGTCATCGTGATGGTTTGGAAAGGTCTTGTCAGGCTTCCAGGGACCGAGACAGGGGCTAGGCGTACAATCTGCTTCATCGACCTCCCGGGGGGTGGTTCGATGGCTGGCAGTGCGGATCTCTAGCTGTGGGGAAGCCCCCGGGGAGGAGATCGGCTCTGCTGACTTACCTGCCTGGCGATGATGTACCATAATACACTGTCGACTGAGAGTGTTGAGGGCTGATGATTATCCTTGACATTGTGTCTCGCTGTGACATCGATTTGCGGAACACCGTCATGAAGAGGGTGAGAGAGCCTGTGATAAACACCCAGACAGAGAGGAAACAAAGTCAGCAGCTTTGAAAAACACCCAGAGAGAGAGGAAACTCCTTGAAGTGGGCAGTTGAGATGGGGCAGGAACCGTCCCGGATCGACCAACCAGGGATGGAATGGTTAGGGTCGGGCCCGAAGGTATTCTTGATCTCTCTGGTGTCTTCCCATGAGGGCCGCTTCTGCTTCTGCTGCTGACGGGGTGGTGGTCTCCTCTTCGACGTCTTCTTCCAGGGGCCACCTCTGGTGTCTTCCCATGAGGGCCGCTTCTGCTTCGGCTGCTGACGGGGTGGTGGTCTCCTCTTCGACGCCTTCTTCCAGGGGCCATCTGAGTGGCGGGGGTCGGAGCCGGAGGACGTAGAAGAGGACCAGGGCTGCTGGGAAGCAGACAGTGCACAGGATCGCGAAGGACAGAGGGCGGTCGAGTCGCTGCGGGGGACGATATGCATGAATATGTGGAGAGAGGGGACAGCTTGGCCTCGACATCTGCTTCTTCCTGAGCTCGACCCCCCGGAGGAGGGAGCTGCAAGGAATCGTCGGCGTCAGATGGAAGTAATTCACCCTCCGATGCTGCAAGGGACATATCATCACGCACCATTTCCGAATACATGGTTGAGGAACAAGACGGTGGGACCGTCTTTTGGGGAACAGTCAGATGAGTGAGACAAGGTACGAACGCTCCGCGAGCCTGTGGCTGGCGGATTAACGCTCACAGTAAACCTCATACCACCCTCGGTGCTCGCCCTAGCAGACCGCAGGGCCGTACTGGTGGTTCACCGAAACCCAACACTTGAGGCAGCCATCGTGTCCGGCCCCATCCTCGATGAGTGTATTGCACCCATGAGAACAGCAGGACAAGCCACACTGGAGAAATGTTCTCTTTTGGAGAAAAAACTTGAACATTTCAGGAACTACAGAGACGCCCAGGGGAAGTCGCTGCAGGAAGGGACAGTCCGCTGCATCACGTCGTAAGATTCCAGCAGTAATTCGGCATAGAGTTTGAAGTCTCGAAGTCGATCATGTGTTAAGGCTCCGAGGAACAAAAGGTGAATGAATGCAGTACAGATGCAGGTTACGGATGTAATCTCAGTTCCCTGAAGGAGGGAACGAGACGTTGTGTCCTTGCCACAAACACGTGCCGACCGCTGCAGCAGTCGTGAGAGGCTCTCAGTCTCCTCAGAACTAAAGGTGAATGAATGCAGCACGCCGTCTCCCTTTTAGTCCGAGATATCTGGGGCGGAGTCCAGCATGCAAATTTCATTGGCCAATTTCATTGGCCTTTTCTAAACTAGTCAAAATTGACTAGTTTAGGTTTTCAAGGGCGGACCCCATCTGTCCTTTCGACACAACATTGAGAAACTGACAGAAAGGGAACCATGGTTTTACTACAGAAACCATCGTTAACTATATTCTTTAAAAAAACATGTTTTTTAAAACCAGGGTTATTTTGTGATAACCATTGTTTTCCTACAGTAACCTTGTTTTTTTGTTTTATCTGTAGTAAAACCATGGTAAATTTTCATTAGGGTTTACTTGTAGTGGAGTAATAGTTGACCAGTAGTATCTGTACTCTCACTCAAGTAAGGAGGTTGAGTACTTCCCATCAGAAGAAGTCTTACATTTGAAGTATTCTGAAATGTGTCGGCCACAGAATTTAACCAGTTTGATCAGTTCTTACACTTGTTCGCACTGAATTACGTTTGTTGATATACATTGACGTTTATAGTTAGTAAAATGTGTTAACATGCTTACAATGATAAAGAGAGAGACAATTAACCAGACACAAGAGTAGGACAGTGTAATAAATGTAGATATTATGGTATGCCAATGCTTGAACTCTGTTAAACCCCGTTCTGGATTTATGTAGTGTTATTGATACTGACACAAAATGCAATTAAACTTCATCATGTCCTGATCTCTAATATATCTTGTTGCGTTTCATGACTTTAAGGTCTACTTCCGTGGAATGCGGTACCAGGAAAAGCTTGTGGAATGACTCTGTCTAATATATGCAAGACAAGAGAGGTAAGACATCCCCCTGAGCCATTCAGCTCCTTACTGCAATTCCTCAGAAGAGCTTCCTTAAAGGATTATCAAATATAAAGATCATGCAACACAGGATTTGGAGTCACATTTCTGTCTTAAATTTATATGATTTTTTACACAATTGTTCTATGTAAGCTTTCTGGTAGCTCAATGGTTAGGACATGGCACTATAGCAAAACCAAGGTCATGGGTTCGATCTTAGGGATTTCACTTCCTCAGGAACAAATTTATAGCATCAGGCAATGTAAGTCGCTTTTGATAAAAGCGTCTGCAAAAATGCATAAATGTAAATGTTGCAAAGCAGCTTTACACTCAATACATTTTAGAGAGACATAAGAAAACACAAGAGACATAATTGAGACAAGAAAAATAGTAAAGCACTTTTAAAAGCACTATTAATACACATTAAAATGAATAATTGTTAAGATGTACGTTGGCCATAATACAGTATATGTAAAAATACGCATGTCATGGATTGCTGTTGGACTGTTATAGTGCTGTAATGAAATTATGTGTGTCACATATCTGATTACATAGTGGATGACAAAATAAAATGAGATTGATTGATAACATTCAAACTTGTTTTCTTCCAGTTTTTCTTGACTTATGATTTGTACTTGGCTGCATTTGCTGGTGCAGGAATGACAGTCTTGGCTTTGGTAAGTGACCAAACAGAACACAACCACAAATCCTTTTATGTCGGTCTCTCAACGTTGTGTCGAGACAGAAGGGATTTTGAACTTGAGAACCTATAAACTCTGTTTGTTCTTTAAAAAGGCCAATAAACTTTGTTGAATGGCATGGCATGCTAGTCTTCGCCCCATTCATAACGGGTATATAAGGAACCCATTCATTCACATATTGCTCTTCCGAACCAACGAGTTCAACCAATGGGCTTTGGAATCTTACGACGTGATGCAGCGGACTGTCCCTTCCTGCGGCGACTTCCCCTTGGCGTATCGCAGTTCCAAAAGTGTTTGATTTTTTTAAAAGAGCAGATTTCTACAGCATGGCATGTCCCGCTGTTGTCGGACGATGTTCACACTTATGTTCCAAGAGAGACAACCCTACCCAAACCTTGCACAGATGAGTGACAGCGAGAAGGTCCGCTGTAGTAAGATTCAAGATAGGGAAGGAAGGAGTCGGGAACCGGAAGACATTTAAACATTTAATCAAAATAATAATAAAACATAAACAGCCAGCGGCCCCTCACGGACAACCGCCGGCGCAATAACATAAACATAAATACAAACATACACAAGTTCAGGCCCGGTCCTCTCTCTTCGACGGTCCGGTCGCTCGTTCCTTTTATATGCTCTCAATCTCCTACGTGATTCGAGCCCGGTGTGCTCACAGCTGGCGCTCATTCACAATTACTCACCGGACTCGAACCACGGTCTCGTCCCGCCTACTCTATTACATCCGCCTTCTCCATACACCCATCTTCCCAGCAGCCCTGGTCCTCCTTGACGCCCTCCAGTGCCCCCACTCAGGCAGCCCCTCGGAAGAAGACGGAGACCGTCAGCAGCCGCGGCGGAGGCAAAAGCGGCCCTAATGGCAAGACCCCAGGGAGATTGAGAATACCTTTTAGCCCGACCCCAGCCATCCCATCACTGGTTGGTCGATCCGGGACGGGTCCTGCCCGTCCCATCAGCCCACTTCAAGGAGTTTCCTCTCTCTCTGGGTGTTTTCCAAAGCTGATCTCACCCTCTTCACGACAGTGTTTGGGGAGCTTGGCTCAAGCTTGGCTCAACCCTAACTCTCAGCTACTCGATCCAGTTCTTCAGATGTCCACCCAAGTTTGGAGGCATCCTTCAACCTCGCTCAGAGGAAGGGATGCTCACGTACTTCGGCCCGGGGACCTGCACAAGCTGCTTTTCAGGATGCTCACACAGAGGCGCATCCTGGCATCTATCGGATGTCAGGATTGGTTCATGGCAATCAACCTGAAGGAAGCTTACTTTCATGTCTTGATTCTCCCTCCTCGTTGCCCGTTCTTACGGTTCGCTTTCGAGGTTCAGGCATATCAGTCCAGAGTTCTCCCTTTCGGTCTGTCCCTATCCCCTCGAGTCTTAACAAACGATCATGGAAGCTGCCCTCACTCCCCTCAGAGAGAGATGTGTGCGGATACTAAACTATCACGACGACTGGCTTATTTTAGCACACTCTCAAGATCTGTTATGTACACACAGGGACCTAGTGCTCTGGCACCTAGATCCATTGGGACTACAGGTCAACCGAGAAAAGAACAAGCTCTCCCTGTGCAGAGCATCCTCTAACTAAGGCCGCTGCCCGTGAGGACCGAAGGCAGAGGCTTCCCACCTTTTCAAAAAGCTCTGGGACCCCCTACCTACCTAACCACTGGAAAATTACAATTTCACGAGAGCGCTCACGTCTGACATGCCCAGGCCAGTCCTCCTCGCTTCACTAGAGATTGTGATACGGCACAGCGCTATTCAACACAACGTCGAGAGACCAACAGAAAGGGAACGTCTTGGTTATGGATGTAACCTCAGTTCCCTGAAAGAGGGAATGAGATGTTGTGTCCTTCTTCCCACAAGAAGAGAGGCTCTCAGGCTCCTCAGAACTAAAGGTGAATGAATGCAGCACGTCGTTTCCCTTTTATACCACAACATCTGGGGGCGGAGTCCGGCATGCAAATTTCATTGGCCTTTTTTAAACTAGTCGAAGTTGATAGGTTCTCAAGGGCGAACCCCATCTGTCGGTTTGACACAATGTCTCGTTCCGCCCATCTGGGAAGTGAGGTTACATCCATAACAAAGACGTTCTGCTTAAGATTTTTTTTTTCACGTAATCATGAACAGTAGTGTATATACAGAGGTACTAATGTTCTTTTTGTACACAATATGCTGCTGTTAACCCACAGTTTTTAATGCAGAAATGAAACCACATCACAATCAGCAATTGCCAAACAGCATTGTCATGTTTTATCGTTCGGAAAAATGGCTCTGAAAGTGATTCCAGCGATAAGTTAACAAAGTTTTTGTCCATTAGAGTTTTGATCTTTTGAGCTGGCTTAGAAAGCAACTCCTATTAGTCATACCTTATGAACCATAAAGAAAACAACAGCATAGGCACTCAAGTTTTACTAGAAAACAGGTCACTCTCATAGTCAGAAGTCAATTGGATAGAAAATAAGTATTATTTATCAGACTTCTTTGTCTTACTGCATCTCTTGTTTCTTGTTCTCTTTAGCTCACATATACTGTGTCCACCACCTTTAACTTCGCTGTTCTACGGTATCTGGGGAGAAAAGGCATCAGTCCACGGTGTTAAAGTTTCTCTCCTGGGCTTCACTGCTTCCTTCTACTGTTAGTAACAGCACAATCCAGGAGCACTTTGGAGTTGATCATCTTTTTCTTTTCCAGAACAGAAAACCTTTTCTTGACTCTCATTTACATTTTTGAACTTTTAAAATAAGCATTTTGCCCTGCTTTTCACCCTGCTTTTCTTTAGGTAATGTCATTTTTTTTTGTAAATGATGCTGCCTTCAAGTTCTTGTGGAAAGTTCATTCTTGTAAGTTAAGACTTGTAACTGAGTAATTGAAGAGATCTAGAGACACCGATCTATTTTATATTTTCATCAGAGACAGGATGGGTTTTAGCACAAGTACAATAAATAAAAAGCAAATGCTTTTATTTTTTTTACTTTGGTTTTATAATTTTTTTTTTTTTTTTGCCTGAGAGAGCTGGATGTCAAATCTACTGTGGTTTTTAGCCATCAGTGCACAGACAAAACTGTACCATCAACATTCCCAACAAAATTGTAATTGTGAAATATTAAAAGCGATAATTCACCCCAGAATTAAAAATGTGCTGTTTATTTAATCACTCCAAGGACATGGTGATTTTTTATTTGACTTGAACAAATAAACCCACATTTATTTATAACCCTAACCCCAATATTACCCTCAACAAACATTTTAAACAGTTATTTAAATAAAATCTGTACCAAACTAAACTAAAACACAGCTATGCTCTGTTTGTATTTCTAGATGCACTTAAGATCTTTCTGTTGTCTGTATTTGTTAGTCAATTCTATTAGCCAAATATGCTGCCCTGCCACTTTTTTTGCACCATATGACTAGATTCATTAGCCTCCTTGTATAATTGGCAGGCACATATATGGTATTCATGTTTTGCGAGAGGTGCACTAAGAATCTCGATGTTTGCTCTGACTACAATGACAATAAAAAAGCTATTCTTTTCTATTCTATTATTGGGGCCTCATTTTTGCATAAATTTGATTTACGACAATTTCTCAAAGTGCCTACGTGTGATTCATAGAATGAACTAACATGCAAATAACGCATTAACACCTGGTGAGGTGAAGTCTATAAATCGCAAATGATTATGAAATTGCACACACGAGCATACAACAGCAACAACAAAACCAAAAGTATAACACATTTTAAAAGAGATTAGAAAATGCTAATTTAAACAAATCATCGCCCGTTCCTACGGTTCGCTTTCGAGGGTCAGGCATATCAGTACAGAGTCCTCCCTTTTGGTCTGTCCCTGTCCCCACAAGTCTTTTCGAAGATTGTGGACGCCACTCTCTCTCCCCTCAGGGACAGAGGCTTGCGAGTACTAAACTATCTCGTCGACTGGCTTATCTTGGCACACACTCAAGATATATCGTGTACACACAGGGACCTGGTTCTCCAGCACCTTTGAGCGTGCCCCTTAGGCCGGGTACCTTGAGTTATCCACATATAGCTTTAACTGGACCTAGTGCTACCGGACGGGTTAACTCCCCCATTTGGGCGGTTCCGCCCGATGTATCCTCATGTTTGGTTCCCACCTTGGCAACCCATGACCTCCCCAGGTAGACCTCCACCTCGCGGTTAACTACCTCAGTCCGTATATATTTTCCAATGTACTCTCCCCTGAAGATGAGACCATGAGGGTGTCTACACAAGAACTCCTCCCGATGGTAGGAAGTGGTCTCTGTAGTGCGTTCCCCATTTGAGGAGTGCACTTTCCCAGTGGCCTTGCAGCACCGGGTGGCTTCTCACTGTTAGAGATTCCAGGCCGCCGCCTGTGAGGACCGAAGGTAGATGCTTCCCACCTTTTCTAAAAAGCTCTGGAACCCTCTATCCACCTATCCACTTGAAGGTTACAAATTTCACGAAAGCGCTCAATTCTGACATGCCCAGGCTTATCACCATTGTGTTGATGAGATTGTAATACGGCACAGTGTTGTGGCAAGTTTTAATAGTAACCCCATCTGTCGGTTCGAAACAATGTCGAGAGACCAACAGAAAGGGAACGTCTTGGTTACGGATGTAAACTCAGTTCCCTGATGGAGGGAACGAGACGTTGTGTCCGTACCTACTACTTCATGCTGAGTTCATCGACCTCATCCAGAAACGCCTTGAATAAGGGATGCTGAAGTGCTTTTGCTCTTATCGAGTTTATCAGTTTGACCACTGGTGACATTACGTGAGAAAAGTCCACGACATTCCCTACTAAGGCCTGCTGATGAATCACACAATGGTAATTCTTGAATTCAGGAAAATCAGGGTCATTAAGGCAAATTGCTATAAAACCAGAGCACACACCACGTATCGTTGATGCTCCGTTGGTAGTAATTGCTACCAGTTTATGAATAGGGATATTGTTGTCTCTAACATTTTTTTAAACTCACGTTTTTTCCTTTAGGTGCAAAGGAGTGAAGAAGTCCTCTTTCGTTGTAAAATCCTGGAAAGCCATTTTGACAAAAACAACAAGCTGAGCTGTATCCACTGCATCCAGAGATTCGTCGAAATTTAGTGAAAAACATTCACAGAGTGATAAGTCCTTTAACACCTGTCGATCAACGTCCTCTGACAGTGACTCAACCCTCCTTGTCACTGATGCTGGACTGAGCGGTACAGCGTGGAGTGTGGCTTTTATGTCGTCAAAGTTTTTGAAATCCTAAAAAACTGTATCTGCGGTAATGGCCATTGCTTCCTTGAATAATTCCCCATCTCTGAAAGTTGTTTTTTATTTTTAGTCAGCAAATAACTTACACGAAACGATGCTTCAGTAGCAGCCTTATGTTGAATAGCAGATTTTGTAAAAAGTGATTGCTGTGCCTTCAACTCCGCTTTCAGCTCTTGAACTTTCCTTTCATGGATCACGCTCTTTGACGGGTAGCTGTGTTTAAATTTCGGGTGGTTGGTATTTTGATGCCGCTCTAGATTTCCCCTTTTACATATTGCTTGTTTTTAGTGGCACAACATGCACAAGCACGTTCTTTAACTAAGGTAAAAAGAAATTCCTCTTCCCATTCTGGATGGAAATTTTACATTTTTGCCTTCTTTCGTGGAGCCTCTGACATGACTTGTAACTTCGCGGCTGCCTACTTTTTCATCTTCTTTTGTGAAGCAAATCGATCACTATTTGCAATAAACTCAACTACATTTTTAATAATATTAGCGGTACTGTACAGCCTCTGCCACACATCCTGATCGTGATCTTCTTTTTGTTGTTTTTGGTGGCAGATGGCATTCTAGCTTCTGGTGTCTTTAGTTGCAGTTGACGCTGTTATGCCATCCGCCACCAAATACTACAAGAAGATTGTGCGATCAAGACGAATGGCAGAGGCTGTTTAACAGAAATATACATGATGGTCTATCCCTAAAGTTTATGTTTTATTAACTTTCTTGTAACTTGATAAATAAATCAAACGTAGCGTCAGTTCTTGCAGGTCACGTGAGTCAAGCTTGCATCAGCCGATTGCATCAGGTTCAGCTAATATACGTTAACCAATAGTCATACAACACATGCTAGACTGCGTCCCATACAAGTTGCCTTTCTTTTCTATTTATCAGCTGCTTAATCGTGTCAGACTTACTACTTGTTATCGCCATTCACGATTAATTTGTTCTATACAGCTCGCAAGTTGTTAGTTTGGAAATATGCAACACACTGTTGTAGCACCTGCACCAGTCAAAATAAGAAGTGAAAAAAAAAACAGCCAGCCCTTTGGCCGGCAAGCTGGAATGTCAGAACCATGTGTCCTGGCCACTTTGACAAACCACAAAAAGTTAACGACACCAGGAAGACAGCCATCATCAACCGCGAGCTGAAACGTTTGGGCAAACGTAATACTGTTTTACAGGAGACCAGACTCCCTTCCAACGCCAGCCTCAGAAAACAGGATTACACATTCTTCTTGCAAGGAAAGGAGCCTGAAGAGCCTCAAAAACACAACGTTGGATTCACTGTAACAGTATAAAACGTTACTTGTGGTTTATTATTGTATTTCCTCGGACGGTTGCATAAAAATAGGTATCTGGGTTAGGTGTGAGACCCGGAGGAGCCACTTGGGGGCACTAGTGCATGATAGCTATCAGATATAAGCCTGTAAAAAAAAACATGAAGGAGAGCAGTAGGTAGAAGGAAACCTCATGGTTAGCCTTTGTGCTACCTGCTAACCATTGGAATTCTGCTTTTGTGGATTCGTAGAGTTTACGCTCGGATAAAGGACATATTATTATCAGTCATTATCATTAGTGGACCTGCACAACTCTTGCTGTACTATTGCACTTTGTTTGGATGATCCTCTACATGTCTCTGAGAAACAAGGAGTAGGAATCTGGGTGGTACCACTGCAGCGTGGCAACAAATGACACTGCCTAACTTCACCTAAACCTTCATTCTGGACTATTGGATTGTATCATTGCGTCGCTCTCTAATAACCTTGTGGACTTAAACTCATCTCATCACCATCATCATATCTGCTCAACTAAGGACTGGACATCGACGTTAAGTTTCGTTTGTTTTCACATTGGCACTTCGATAAATTCTGTCTGTTTCAATATATGGTTGGTTGTTGGAGGGATTATATATATATAAATGCACTTTGAAATAAAAGGAATATTTCTTTGAATGAATTGGTTTTATCTGTCAGTATCAGTCGAATTTCTGTTGAACCTCCTCAGAGTAACACCTTATAAAAAGGAGATGTTACATCACAGTAAGGAACTCCATGCCGTCCTTAATAGAGCCGCCTTCTGAAAGTACGCCTAGAACCCTCTCTCTCCGCCTCTTTACCTCTTCAGGCCCAGTCAACATCCTGAGCATCTACGCCTCTACACGTTGCTTCTCATCTAAGTCAAAGGATGAATTTTATGAAGAAATTGAGACCATCATCAAAGAGATCCCTATCACAGAACACCTGTTCCTATTTGGCGATTTTAACGCCCGGGTTCAGAGCCGACAATAACTCCTGGCCCAGTTACATGGGCCATTTTGGCATATGCAAGCTCAATGAAAATGGACTGAGACTGTTAGAACTTTGTTTATACCATAGACTGTGCATCTCAAACACGTTCTTCTCAACCAAACCTTGCCACAGAGTGTCCTGGCGACACCCCATATCTTGTCACTGGCATTGGCTGCATCTTGTCATTACCAGAAAACCCCTACATTCTTACTACACGCAGTTACCACAGTGCGGACTACTGACCACTTACTGGTTGGGAATACATAAGCTTTTTGAACTGTTGCCCTCTGGCCAGTGCTTCAGATCACCAAACATCAGGACTTCCAGACACAGAAGCAGTTTCTTCCCCCAGACAATCTCCCTCCTAAACAGATAACTGCTCCTTAAGAGCAATATTCCTTTTCACTACTCCTATAGTGTGCACTATAGTGCCTTATTTTATGTACATTTTATTTATACATGACTATAACACTACCCCTACTTATATGCTATTATCCCCCATTTTCTATTCAATAGTCTTTTATTTTATATATGCATATTTTTGAATCTTTTAGACTGTGAATCGTATTATATTGTATTGTTATTGTGTTGGATGTCTGTACTAGAAGCTTCCAACACCAATGAAAATTCCTCTTCTGATTCTGATTAGGCATAATATTGCATTAAGTACTGTATAGCCACAGTGGCTTTATAACAAGTTTTGTATACGGTTTTGAATCTTTGTAACAGATGCAGGACAGGTTCAGAGAGAGCAGGTGACAGCATCCGGCAGACAGCAAGGAACACAACTACAGGGTCAGACAACCTCTGGGAACAGGGAGAAGTCTACAATAAGACTGCAGCAGACCCTTAGTGTTGCGTAGACATGTGCATGGTAAACCGCGGATACCACTAAATCCTGCTGAAACCGAGCTGTCTGCGATAATGCCATGTATCGATTATTTTATTGATGCACCGCTTTACCGTGAAGCACGGCTCCGGGATCAGTAGGAAATGTTGCTCGATGTAAAAGCAGTGCGGGTTAGAGTCGCTTATAACGTGCATTTAAAAAAGTAACACCCATCAAACATATAAATATACTTAATTTTCATGAAAATACCTAAGGCGCCGGGATCAGTGACAAAAACATGTCCTTAGACATTTCCTAAAACTACATGTGTTATGGACTTCTTCTGCAGTGCGTATTTGGAGTTTCTGCACAAGAGCGCCCTCTGGCTTTCGGATGTAGCAGCATTTTACCGTACTTCATTCACAAGTTGTGCATAAATCACGTGATATATATTTTCTGTTAAATGGCAGATGTCTAGTGTTGCGTCAGGAATTCAGTGGACCAGAGTATGGCCAGGTTTGCATCTCTCAAGGATGCCATATTTAGACTTCATGTTGTAAGAAACTGAACTGATAAAATTTTACATAACATTGTGATATGCAGTAACTTTAATAACATTTAAGTTTTTTCTTCTGACATTACTCTTAAAAGCAGTGCTGGTGTCTTGCATTCCTCTGGCTGAATCCTGCCAATGCTCCGGAAAATGTGCCAAGGATTGGAACTCGATGTCCTCCATAAAATGGTGAAACAAAATCAGCCTTTATTTCACACAGAATTTGTTCATGGCCAGTTTAAAAAAGTAAGTGTTTTTACTTCCATGTTAACCCAATGGCTTTTTAGTGGTGTATAGTGGTGTATAACGTTGTTCTTTCTTATTCGCAGCCTGATGCAGTTTCTCGTGATGGCCCTGTCACCCATTTTAAGTGAGGTGGGATCAGTAAAGCGGCAGAGGGAATCAAGAATTGTACACTTTTTTGGAGGACTTCATTCAAAGCCTTGAAGATGAAGGTAACATTACTCTGAATAATATTCCAACTAGGCATTCAGCGTATTATGCCTTCAGCCACTATTATTTAAAAATACTATGCCATGAATCATAAAGACCAGAGAAGGAGCAGACATTGAAATGTTTTTGATCTTGTTTTTTGCTGAAAGCATTGGTCAGCTTTCTTGTAGCTGAGTGGTCAGAGCATGGTGCTAATAACGGCAAGGTCATGGCTTTGATCCCAGGGGAATGCACATACTTACAAACAAATCTATAGAGCAATGAAATGAAAGTTGCTTTGGAAAGATACTTCTGCCAAATGCATATACATATAAATGTAAAATGGTCAGGAGTGCGGAGGTGAAGGTGACGACATACAGGGGGAGTGCACTAGAAAACACAAATGTGTTTTCAAAAAGACAAAATCACTGGCAGCAGTTTAATGCATTGGCCGAGATAATTTTTTAAATATATGTAGAATTGACATGTATTGGCATAAAATTGTCAAATACAATTCAGAAATAAGACCAATATTTCATATGCAGATTCAATTTACAGTAATCTTCAATTCTAAATAAAGACTTTTTGCTTTGTATTTTTTGATTACAAAATATTTGTAGAAACAAACTCCTGACAAAGCAAATACAGTTCTTTGGCAGGGGTATTATAGTCAGTTAACCGGTTATATTTGAGTGCATCAGTCCAATCTGCATCAGCTGCTTGGCTTCAATTGTTTTCTGATGAGATTGGATAATGATTCATTTACATTTACATTTATGCTTTTGGCAGATGCTTTTATTGTGGTGGTGGCCAATCCGGCCATTTACTATTACTATTATTAGTTAATATTACTCCAATAAGTATGAAATTGTATGATTTTGTCTACATCAAACACTACAAACATTATGATCTTATAGGACCATGCTTAAAAATATTAATGTAATGGACTCAATGGTATAAATGTTAAATCCAAAAACACATACAAAATACATTTTATAATGGTTTTAATGGTAAGGGCTATTGGTTCATAATGGTAAACATTAGAATTTCTGTAATGGTTTCTATTATCTTCTTTAGTAAGGATGCATTGCTGAAAAACAATAACCCAATAAACCCAATTCTAATGGTTTCAACTAAAATACAGCTATTACCCATTAGCTTTTTCCATTAAAATTTGGGAATTTGGCTGATTAATATGCAAATTTGTCCTATGGGATGACAGCAAAAATGTAGGGAAAAAAAATGAAGAACAGTATTTCTTATTCAATTCAAGTTTATTTATATAGCACTTTTCACAATGTGCATTGTTCCAAAGCATCTTTACAGGAGCAAATAAGAAAATCACATAAAGGTAAAACACAGCCCAGTGCATGGTGTTTATAGAACAAGCAAGATCATTCTAATAAATAAGAATAAATTCTAATCTTATAAGTGTTTTATATTATAAACATGAATATTAATAATATAAAATCTAACATTAACAGTTTGTTTCCTACAATTTGACGTGTCACACCTTAGCACACAAATTATACATGACCTACCCATTTATTGTACAACAATGCAAATTTTTCTAGAGCATGTCCTTAATTTGTTGGTATTAATAGTGTTTATAATTTTAATAATTGATAATTCATATCGTTTCTAGGGAGCAATGGTTTTGTCATCGTGTATTTTCATCGTTCAGGTGGGATTTCTGATACATTTTTTATCTTTAAAAAAATTAGCTGATATTGCCATCACAGTAGAAAAAATCTATTGGATTGCCGAGTTGCTTTCACTCCAAAATGGCAGAAACGCAGGGCAGCTATTGAGTGTGAGTTTTGCAATGGAACATTCTGTTGAGTTTGGAACTCTTTGATGCGGCCATGACACGCAGCTGATTAACCATAAAACGAGATTAAGGTAATCGTGAAAAATGATAAATCAAATCAGTTTGCCAAAGATATGTGTGGCAAGGGGGGCGTGGTTCAGCACGGTCTGCGCGGAGACGGAGTGTCGGGAGAAAGACGGTGAGTAAGCAGATTAACGGTTTAGTGAAAACACCTGCTTCTCATTCTAATAATTGGCGAGGAGACGCATTTAAGGCTCAATGGAGGAAGCGGAAGGAGAGAGAGAAACCGGCTGGGAAAATACACGTGAAGGGAGCAAGAGAGACCCAGGAAATCCCCACGGAGAAAGAATTGTCAACGAAGGAGTTGTGAAAAGTGTCAATGAGCGGGTATCTCCAACCCGGAAGTATTGCAAATAAAAGGATTTACGTTTTCCCAGCCACGCCGACCCCGCCTCCTTTCTTCCTTGTCTTTGAACTTGTTACAGCATGGTACACCTCTACTTCATTCATTTCCATAAGGGCCTTTGCATTGGAAATTCTCAAAAGCCGATTCATGCATGGAAGGCCTTAATTGTTCAGTACATTCAACCAACCTTATGCTCCGTTAAATCTCGCAACCAAACGGCATTGGTTTATGATTTAGCAACTCCTTAAAAACATGGAAAGAGGGAGATATTCTGTTTGTGACTGTTGTCATGTAAATTATTCACATGGCTTGGCTTGTACATCATGGCACTTAATTGCCCTTAATTCATTTTTTAACAATTTAAATGAGGGTTGTTTAAAAAAGACACTGCATTTATGTAGCCTGTTTGATTTCAAAAGTTAATAATTAATATACAAATAAAATGAGAAAATGCCTGAGATTCCTAGAGATTATAGGGTTGCTAGCAGTATCTGGTGATTGACAGTGTCAAGCAGAATCTGGACTGAGGATTTAGATTTCTCCTTGGCTATCCGCAGTGGTTCTGTGATCGATAGCATTGCAGTCTCAGTGGAGTGGTTTGTTTGGAAACCAGACTGCTTGTTATCCAGTAGATTTTTCTGGGAGAGGTAGGAAGACACCTGGTTGAAAGCTGCCCTTTCCAGTGTTTTCCTTTCCAGGAGAGAGACGGGGAAGGGGAGGTGTGAATGGGACTTGCGTGAGAGTAAGCGCATTGTGCCTTGCGGTGGAGTACAGGAATAAACTTGAAACACATGATGTTAGTCTACAATTAAATGAAAGCAAAAGGTATGTTAAAGGGGTGATTTTATGAAAAACAGACTTTTTCCATGTTTACATGCTAAATTCCGGTCTCTTATGCATCTGCCAACACAGATAATGTGTAATGATTTAAAAAGTCGTTCTGATTCTAATATTTCCGCCACTTGTTCTGAACGTGTCTACCCATTGCGCCGCCGCCATTTTTGTTTTTGTGTGTGTGAAGTTTCAACACCATGGCAAAAGTAGCAAACCTTACAAACTGTTCGATTGCTGGCTGCACAGACCACACAGAAAAATGTTCCCAACCTCACGGGAGACAAGAGAGCAATGGATTTATTTAGTTTTCAATGGAAATCATCCACACTCAAAGCTGCAAATATAGACATTGTCTGTACAGGTCTTTTTTAACCTCAGGGACCTGCGGCAACTTAAAAGTAGATAAAATGTCACCGTGACACGTTTGTCCGTTCACTATTAGAAAGCAATGTCTGTGGCTTGTAAAGATGTGACGGGATGGTCCTGTGTAACGTTAATTTGACTTAAAGAAATAGCGATGCGCTTGTCTTGAGTATCTTCACTTCAGAAAGCTGTGTGTATGGTTTGTTAACACGTGACGCAGTTCTCTCTCCCGAATGTGGTCGTGACCGGACCAACAGGGACCGGAGGGGCTTCGGGAATGGCCCCGGAGTAAGTTGATGTGCAAATCGAAAACAATGTGTTTGGTGTTCAAAGACGAGACCTTGTTTCTCGTTTGCTTTATCTGACTAAACCTTATTTTTATTTGTCGCTGGAAGCACAGGCTCACAGCACGTTTTCTGCTGAAAAGGGGGCGGAGACTAGCAGCTCAGTTGCACTTAAAGAGAAACACACACCAAAACAGCGTGTTTCTCCACACATGCAAAAGTGGGAATGTAGCGCATGGTATATTAAAAGATCTGTGGTGTATTATGAGCTGAAACTTTAAAGACACATTATGTGGACCCCTATGATTTATATTACATTTGTGTAAAACTAGAAAAAAATTCACCCTTTTAAATAAACTGATGTGCCTTGCCGGTGTCTTTGCTCAGTGGAGTCACGCAGGAAGAGTCGCAGGTCTTAACACTCATCGGTCTTCATACGAGGAGGGCTGATGCTTACCTCTTCTGGACGATTTCCTTGCTGACCAATTTCGCGCACCTTTTCTGCAGAGACCCGATGTACTCCATGTACGGCAGCTCTTTGCTGTGCATGAGTTGGGTATTGACCGTGTGGTACTGGAGAAAGAATGACAAGCGTTTAAGTCATGACATGCATTTAAAGGTACAGTGTGTAGCATTTGAAGGATTAATTTACCAAAATGTAATATATAATACAAAACTATGTTGTGAGTGGTGAAGAAATACCTTTAAAAATGAACCGAAATGTTTATATTACCTTACAATGAGCGATTTTATGTATATGCACCGCGGGCACACCCTAACATGTAATTTATCAAATTGCACGGCCATGTTTCTATAGTAGCACTACACGGACAAACTGAGCGCGTTTTGTAAAACGAAATGATGCACGGGACTATGTTCTTCTTCTTCGGCTGTGTTTTGGAGGCAGCTTGCAAAGCCAATACATAGAAGGATTAGCAAAAGAAGTGGAAGAACAATATAAAAAATTACTTGTGTTTTTTATTAGAAATAGAAACGGTTCTTTGTTGCAGTAAGAAGTAAAATTTGTGCTAATGGCGGACCACACATACTCTGCACACGAGCCGACAGAGCGTCAATCTGTGTCGTCAAAAAATAGAAAATACGATGCAGCAAGGCCAAGTCGAGACAAAAAACCCGAATAAACATCCTTTTCAAAAAGGAGGGCACTGAAGCAGGAAACAGGTTTGCTAAGTGACGCCGAAGTTGCCAGCTTTCTGCTGGACCGGTAAGTTTGTCTAATTTCCGCAATATAAGTGAAATGTTTGTTTGATAGCTTTAGCTAATAGATGAGGTGATCATCAAGTGAAGTAGAGTTTTAACTTGTAAATTTTTAGCACTTTGAAATTGTATCATAAGTCCTTGTTGCATGGCCGTGTGCAAATCAAGTTAGAAATCATGTTTACAATCATAATTTGCATAAATCGGGTGTAAGTTATATTATAATACTGCTTAGCTTCCACATCCTCTCTTGTGCGGTCCTCCCGGTAACGTTAGCTCCTCTGCCTCTCCTCGCCCTGCCTGCATCTCCAACACCCCTACCTCTCCGCCCTCTTCCTCTCCCTCTTACTACCTGTGTTAAGTCCTCTGATTGAGAAAAACGTCTGCTTAGACTTTCGCGGTTAGATTACACACCTTTAGCATTAGCAAGCCGTTTCAAAAAATACTATGCAAAATAAGCGAATAAAAAAAACACAATGTTAAAAAAGATAAAAAAAATAATATTCACTATAACGATTAGAGTAAATTTAATTTATTTATTTTTCTTTGTAAATAAACCTCGTCACTTGACTTGCAAAGGTTACTCTCAGCTGTCTCAGACGACGACATCTCTGTCCTGTGTCCGTAACTTCAGTCTGTTGTTCGCCTGTGAGACATAGATTGCAATTATCAACACCACCGATAATGGCCGCTATCACTTGTGGAACCCTTTTGTCCTGTGACGGCAACCGTAGTTTATCTAATGTGAGGGGGAGGGGGAGAGGGGTAGCGGAGCTGTAGGTTGCAATTTCCTACATCACCAATAGTGGCCTCTGAAACTTACACACAGAACCTTTAAGCCCAATGGAGTGTCCAAATATAAAAAAACATCCAACATACAAACCTTTTCAGGCTCTTCAGGTAGTTGAGCGGAGTCTGTTTGGTCGATTTGGCCTCAGTGAGCTCACAGAGATCAAGCTTTGATTTCTCCCTGTTCCTCACAGAAAACAGGGACGGCTGTTGTGGGTCTATGAAGGGGAGAAAACTAGCCAAATTATTTACATGAAAAGAAAGAAAAGCATTTGACATGACCACACAGAAGAGACTTTTTGCAATGTTAAAAAGAAACACTTTCAAATGATATTCTCACCTCCTGTTTGAAATGTTCATTCCGGAGGTCTTTCTCCAGGTACGTGGCAAAGTCTTTCAGGAGCGGATGATCCAGGGAGTGTTTCTGATACAGTCCCTTCTCTGCCATCAGCTTCCTCGCGTGACTCTTCCACTGCATGTCGGGCTCGCTGAAATGTGAAAAACAAAGCATGTTATAAAAGTGCATATAAGTGGGTATAACAACGTTCAAAACAAAGAGCTTTATTCTCACATCTGAAAGGTCACTGCCAACCTCAGAGGGCTCAGTCTCTGCCACAGCTGGTGGTTCTGGGGTTGTGCCGGTGGAAGGCATTGGTGCCACTGCACCCGTCAGTTCTGGAGGAACATCAGTCACCACCACCTCAATCCACCTTTTAGAAAGAATTGAAACAAAGCTAAATTCACAGCTCCTGCAAATCACACAAAGAAAAGGGTTAGGGTTCTTCTCTGTGCTCATCACGTACACTCCAAGAACTGGACTGAACACACCACATAAATGCTTTCTGGAGATCTATCTTCATAAATAGTTAGTCTTATTATGTACTCTGTGATAATCTGCCCGCTGTATTACGATTTTATCCTTGATTAACCAACTTCGTCAAATATTTAACTACTTGTATATGACTGACTGGTGTCTTGATGCTGTTTGTTCTGGAGAAGCACTTAGTCTCTGTTAACAGTAGCTATATTGGGTACTTGGTCAGTTGACTCTTGTAGTTTGATGTGATGGTATTTACATAAGGGCTGTTGCTTCCATTGAGCAAGGATACAAAGACAGTTTATTATTTTATTGTACTGTCATGATTTTAATGTGTTTCAGTAGATTTGTAAGACTGGCAGTTGATTTAAACTGTTGTTTTGGAAAATATCTCTAGCTTATTTTCCTTCACTACTAACACATCCTTGCTTCTGTAGATCTTTAAACCCATCTGAAGCAATAACCCAGTCTTTCAGTTTAGATGACAATTATAGCAGATGGGTTAGTTTGTGATTTCCACAATGATGGCTCTTCAGGTACAGAAGCCATTCTTTTTGTTTCAAGTACCGTTTGTGCATTTTGAGGGTTGATTGTAGGAATTATAAATGTATGTCCTCAACTTGTTCACTGATTCATGTTGCGTGTGGAAGTATTTTGTCCACATAGTCATTTGTTTGCTCAATGGGAGCAACAGCCTTGTGAATACTTTACTTGTCTAAAGTCCTGCATGTGTATGGTCTGTATTGTTTAACTTATTGCAAGGTCTGATTATTAAGTGATTGTTTTGATTGGGTTTGATTCAAGTGAATATCCAAAGTTTAATGGACAGTTGTTTTGCAGAAGTGTTTGCCAAATATGTGAATGTACAGTATATGCAGTTATTTGCATAGAAAATGTTTCAAAGTTGCTAGTGTTTCCCCACTGCTTATTGTGCTCTTGTTTTCCTTTTTAACCGAAGAGCTGCAGGTGCCTTGATTGCACAGGAAGAACTGTCTGTTTCTCAAGGTCATATGTGTTTTCCAATCACAGATGTTAAGTGGCATTCTCTTCATGGCTTCAAAAACATGCATTTAAAAAGCTACTGAATGGGAAAATGTTTTTAGGTTTGTTTTTACTCTGGAATTGTATGTTCTATGAACAACTTTTCAGAGAAGTGTAGGTTGTTTCTTTTCAGGGTTTGTTACTGGACTGTTGTTTGGGATTGGATTTTCTCTAGCATTTTAAAATGTATAGACAAGAATTGATGATTTTCAGATTCCCCCTATATCCCTCCATAACACATTGAGCTCTACTGTGTGTCTGTAACAACTTGCTGACATTGGCACAATCTCTAAAGCATTTACTGCAGTGTTAAGTTGTGGTTCTTCATCAGGAACGTGTTTGGAAGGCTTTTCTATCATGTAGCCTTCACTATTAATCCATCCCAAACAAAAGTCTTGTCCCATTTGTTTTGTTGATGACATTTCGATGACCATAACTTTGTGTTTGTCCTGTCTAAGTGGTACTTCTATCCCTGTCTAACTGCAGAATGAGTCGATTTTTGGGTTGTTGTGCTTTTGCTGTGGTGCAAAAGTTATGAAGCATTTGCCTCGTAATGTTTTTTTTTTTCAGTTGATTCGGTGCTAGTTATGGAATTTCATCTTTAAAATGCTTTTTTAAATTTAAATAAATTTTTCTAGCTCAGTTTCAACTTGAAGTATTTGCATTGTGGGTAGAGTAAAGTGCTTTGTGCATCTCATGGTTGTGTAATTGATGGCCATTTTTGTCGATATTTAAATGTTGTCAGAGTTAGTTTTATGTATCAAGGGTCTCTAACTTTCACTTAATATTGTGTGAAAGTGTACCAACTTTAGAAAATATGTGCTATATAAATTTTTGAGTGCTGAATCTGGATAGAACAATGGGCGTATTTGTATCTTGTTAAAGTCAGATTTACTTTGTTTCAATCGTTAATTATTTTTTTTTGCGGTACAAAGAGTAATTTTAATTTGTTTTTAGTAATTCAAAAAGGTTTTGGTTAGTTTTTATAAATCAAGATGAATATTTGCATTGATTTGCCAGTGAATTTCTGTTCTTATCCTTTCAAACCAAGTAGAGAAGTATGAATGATGTGTTTACTGGCCTTTTTGAGTTTGTTTCGAAAATGGGTTTATTTTAACCCTTAGTACAGCAGTATCAACATACAATGTTAAACAGATTTGTCTTGTTTTTTTACCTTCATCCTAGTTTACATTTTTAATACATCCTATGGTGTATTTTGAATTGGTGCTGCATATCATTGTATTCTGTTGTATTTTTCCATCATTGTTTTATTACATTCTTGTTTAACATCCTTGTTCTTATCTGGATATTAAACTTTATATTCTTTAAGTTTCTTATTTTTATTCGCAAAAGTTTAGGTTTGTTGACATTTTTCAGACTTTGTTAGGATGTATATTGTTGATCCTCTTGTATGTTATGTTCTTTTGCGGTTTAACTTTTTACACGCTAGGTATATACACTTTATTTTCTTTTATTTAACATATTTTTGTAAAACATAAAAAAACTAAATCTGCTATAGTTTATAGTCACTATGTGCTTTGAGTGGCATTTTGTTCATGGCTTAATTTGTTAAATAAGGTCAATTTACTAACTGCATTGAGGCTTTACAGGTGTGTGGTGAAGTGAAATTATCAACATTTTGTTTCTCTTGATAAATGTTCTTTTGAATTCACAATCTTTATGTCTTGGGGTTTTAACACTGAGTGTATAGGACTCATGTCATTCTCGTTCATGCTGCAGTGAAGTTATTTTTTTTTTTCTGAGCGTTGTTACATCTAAGGTATTTTTTAACCATATTAAGATGTGAGTTGAGAATAGCAGTAATTCACAAACAATCAGTTTAAATTAATCTATGTCCAGCTCCCCCTCCATTTTAAAACTCGCCTTATGTGAACTCCATTGGCCTTAAAAGTGTGAAATGTGTGCTTTCCTGTAGCTCAGTGGTAAGAGCATTGCGTTAACAACACAAGGTTGTGGGTTCGATCCCAGGGGATGGAAAATACCTTTTGTAAAATGTACAGGATAAAGCAATGGAAGTCGCTTTGGATAAAAGCGTCTGCCAAGTGCCTTAATGTAAATGTAAACTAGATTGTGAAGATGTAATAATCAATGCTCCCTATAGACATCTACAGTGTGTGGAATGGAGCTGTAGAGTGCAACACCTTACAATAGATACTGAGCATAATTGAAGATTATTTGTATTTCTTTAAACCCTGGACTTTTTCCCCATGCAAGAAACTTGAGCAAAGCCACAAGATTGTAATTGATTGTTCCAACACTGTCTCTGAGTTCTTTCTTACAGTTATTGCCCCATGTTGTGAGAACTCCTAATTTCTAAAAAAAAAAGATGTTTCCACACTCTGTAATGTAATTTTGTATTTATGTGTAGAATGTATTTTCCTGCCATTTCTGTTTTGAAGAGTTGTGCAAATCTTCTTTAGCATGTTGTATTTCCTTTCCTAGGGGGAATGTGATGGTTGAAGTTTAATGCATCTGCCAGTGATGGCTTTTGACCCAAATGACCTGGATACCTAGCGGTGTTAATGAAAGGCTGTTTGCAATTACAAAAGGACTACTTTTACATCTGTATCTCGTTTTATACTTCAAAAAATGTTGCTACTTGTTCTGTACCTCATCATGTTCTCATTTACATGGTTCACTTGTGGTCTTTGATATTTTATTTCTTATCCTTCGTCAAAACGACCTAAGCGGTTTTACATGTAACTTTGTTTCTTCCAGATTTTTTTTTGGGCATGTGGTTTAGATTTTAATTAGCTCTGGACTTCTGTAGCACGACTGGTCTGTGAAGCTTCGTATGTAGTGTTCTACAGTGCGATTAAGATTTTTTTTTTTTTTTGTAAAATAATACTAGTACTACACCAATGATATTATTTGCTTTTTGTGTGTGTTGGAGTTCAGCAGTTCAACCAAACTCTATGGTCCCCATTTGGTCTTTATTTCCCTTCAGCTGTACCAAAGAATGCTTTGGTTACTTCTACACAGCTTTTGTTGAAGTGAGTTTGCCATCCCGCTTAAATGCAATTGGTTTTAAATTTGGATGTTACGCCAACCTC
Source organism: Triplophysa bombifrons (assembly GCA_029783895.1). Taxonomy (NCBI): domain Eukaryota; kingdom Metazoa; phylum Chordata; class Actinopteri; order Cypriniformes; family Nemacheilidae; genus Triplophysa; species Triplophysa bombifrons. The sequence continues at coordinate 22,058,089 of CM056464.1, forward strand.
TAAACGGTCTGTATAAAAGACAATTGTATTTCTGTTGATAATACTTTTTTTTTGGATCATCTTTATTCAGGTTACATTCGGTTTTACTTCCCATGTGGTTTGCAATCTTACATTCCTTTCATTCAATTTTACACAATGTATATTAAATTGTTTAGGGATTATTTTCAACGGGTATGTTATCACTACATAACATTTTAACATCTGCATGTTTGAAGTGTTTTATATTCACTTGATTTGTAACTTTTTGGTGTGCAGAATATTTATCTGGGAAGTGTGTGTGTGAGCCATTGTAAGATTTAATTAAATTTGGTTCCTAAATGAATTTAAATTGCTCTGAGTTTGTATGTAAATCTTTAGATGCTGAATCACTGCATGTATTGAATGTTATTCAAGTAATTAGTTCTTATATTGAATTTATTTAGTGATGTTGAATACATTTTGTTTTTGGTGTACAGATGTGGATTTAAAAGAAATGTTACAGGTTGTGCTCATTTTCTGTAAAATTGCTCGTAGAAGCTTGCTTTTATGTAGCCATCTGTACGGACTCTACCTGAAAACCCTGGATACCTTGTGGTATTAACAATGAGGTTTTTGACGAAGAGTCTGTCCAATTAAATGGTAATTAAACTCTGAACTGCTTAGAACACTTAGATCACACTAAATTACAAATGAAAATAAATATTGTAGGAGTTTCAGTGTTTGCAGAGGAAATCTTTGTGTAATTGATAAGATTACAGAAAACGTAATGACCATCAATGTAGTTTTCTTTAGCAAGACAATGAAGGCAACTGAAGATATTTGTATTTCCTTATTGAGGATATTCTTCCATACTAACCCTTATTGTCTTTTATTTTAGTCTGCCAGGAATATTGTACTAGCGCATCAATGTCTTTTTCCTCTTGATTTCTTTTCTTTAAATTCCTTGCTTCCTTGCTTGAGTTCTTAACATACCTTGCCCCAGGATGTAATGGGTTCCAACTCTTAAATCAAACCAATCCTGAACACTTTCCCTCTTACTTCACCTCACACTTATTATATTGCTGGGATTCTACCAACTTGCTTAAGTCATTCGTAGGCACCAAATATTATCTTGCTCTGTTTACAAATAATTTTTCATTGACCCAAATGAATCCAAGTTTCCCAGAATGTTATGTATATTTGAATTATGGCCATGTAATTTAAATGTGAAATGTAGTTTCTTGAAGTGCTGTGTAAACATTTTTATTGATCATTGCTTTTATTTCATATGTTTGGTCTTGGGTTTTGCTGGAAGAAGCTTTATGCAACTGCCAGTGAAGGCGCTTGATGAAGGCGCCTAACCCTAACCCACTTTTTTATTTTTTTATATTGGTAGCCCATTTATATTTAAAGACCAATTACTTATTTTATACCATATTTTTCATTAGGAGTTTGATAAATTGTTTCTTTTGTTGCTTAATTGTTTCTTATCTGTTGTACACTGCATTTGTGGTTTTGATTTATATGTTATGATGGGTCTAAAGTGAATGTATTGTTAAACAAAACAAGCATGTTGTTTTGATGTTAAAGGTTTTCATTAGGTGAAAGTAATTTTAGGCATGATATATTGTCATTTGCAGGATGTTCAATGTTTGTTTTGAAGAAAAAGTTTTGTGTATATGGTTTTGGTGAAAACAGGGTTTTATAAAAACAGGGTTTTTAGAGTTGGGTTAGGGTGCAAAAATACAACAGCCTCCCCCACAGCATCTCGCTGTAGTTTGGGATAGGAGACCGAGGAGAAAAGGCACTGGCCGGCGCATGTTTCTGAATGTCGAAGGACCCCTATCTAACGCACAGTTCTTAAGGCCAACCTCCCACTAGAGTTGCAACGAGTAGGGTTCCTGACATTAGGTTTAGAGTTTGGTGCAGATAAGGTGATTCTTAACAATTCTTTCTCGAAATTCATAGTGAAATGTGTTGTATGGGGAAGTTTTTAAGTTTTTTATCACACAGAACTGATGCTCCTGCGGTAGAGACTAACTCTTGACGGCAGCCGAGCTGTCCATCCTGGCACGAGACAATCAGGACTGTGAGACCGAGCATAAGATTGGGTACCCCCTAAACCAGTGAGACGCACTTAGGATTGGGGTGCTAGAAAAAGTTTATATGACGGCCTCCCCCACAGCTTCTCGCTGTAGTTTGGGATAGGAGTCCGAGGAAAAAGGCACTGGCTGGTGCATATGACGAAAGACCCAAATAGGGTTACAACGAGTAGGGTTCCTGAAATTAGGTTTAGAGTTAGGTGCAGATACGGCGCTTCTTAAATTCCCAGTTAACGCACAACTGTTAATAACATCCGCCTAAAGGGTTTAAAGTGAATAGTGTTCTTAACCTTGGGTTTAGTTTAAGGTGATTCTTTAAAATTGTCCACCAACCACCGCATTTGCCAATTGGGTAATTATTTTTTTTTAAAAATGTTTTAAAATTTAGGGGAATAAAAATCTCACACCCCAAACAATGTCCAGGGATGAGTTTTGCACTCTCCATCTCCAGTCCACGAAAGACCCCGGCTTTTGATCAGGGTTAGATTTTTTTTGGTGTTTCAGCGTTTTGGTAGGGTGGGTCCAAATTTTTAGGTTTCTGGAATTTCAAAGATGTCTCCATTTAGGGTTAGGGTTAGGTTAGGGTTAGAATATAGAGATGATAGCCACGATGAGCCGGCAGAGGATCATTCACTGACCCCAGAATGCTGTTCTGAAGCTATTATCTCTGTCATTTCTTGCAGGAGGGCCTAGAAAATCGGTACACTTACTATTTGGAGGATGCCCTTTCGAATGCACTGGGTTATACGTCTCTAGCGCCACCACCAGACGAGATAGGTTAGCACAACCTGTAATTGAAAGTCAAAAATGAAATTGATGCCAGAATACAATCTTAGGAAAATACTACACAAATGTTCAATGACAATATGACAGTCAGAATGTACTATGGACAATATATACAGAAGGAACATTGTACTGTGAACATTAATCCGCAGGTGCTTATGAACAGATAACAATTTAGACTATACAATAGTGCAAGCGACTTAAGTGTGCATTAATTATTGACATTAGTTATTAAGGTTACAGTGCAGTAGACGAGTTAATGAAGTTAAAAACAACTTCAGGAAACAACTCGTAAAAAGATCATTTTGGACACAAATCAGGTATCTCATATGTTGAAGCTCAGGGTGTAAAGAAAGGTCCAGAAAACAAGGTTCCTAAGGTCTGAGGACATCGAGCCTTTGCAGTGACCACCGTCACGGACCCCCGAATCAGGCCCTGCCGTTTGGGGTCCGTGGCTTCTTCACAAAGGGTTTAAAAGTGGGTTAGGGTGCAAAAATACAACAGCCTCCCCCACAGCATCTCGCTGTAGTTTGGGATAGGAGACCGAGGAAAAAAGGCACTGGCCGGCGCATGTTTCTGAATGTCGAAGGACCCCTATCTAACGCACAGTTCTTAAGGCCAACCTCCCAATAGGGTTACGACGAGTAGGGTTCCTGACATTAGGGTTCGAGTTTGGTGCGGATAAGGCGATTCTTTAACCAAAAGGTTAACGCACAGTTCTTAAGGCTAACCTCTCAATAAGTAAGGGAATCTTTCAAATGATGACGTAGAGGTCCGTCCGACGTGGTCACGAGCAAGCGGGCCACCCGTCGGTGTCTTTAAGGTTTGTATTAGACGGTAAACGTTCAAGTCGTGGTGTGTTTCGCACCGGAATTCTAGCATCAACTGTGAGCGTGTTAAAAAGCGTCACTATTAGCCGTGTCTCACATCAACGCAATGGGCAGCCTTGGAGAAAGTCACATATTTTTTTGCCGGACCGGATTAATCAACAATCAAATACTTAATAAGGCCAAAATACGTAAACCTTCAAATGTGCTGTTTATCTTTAAAAGATACACATTAAAACACATTAAAAGCACGTCATGTTTTTGCTTTTGCAACGCAGGCCTTATCCAGCAGAGGGAGCAAGAGTGCAGGGACGGGTCGGGGTTAGTTTCGGGGCTAGGGCCGGGCTGGACAGAATATAGAGATGATAGCCACGATGAGCCGGCAGAGGATCATTCACTGACCCCAGAATGCTGTTCTGAAGCTATTATCTCTGTCATTTCTTGCAGGAGGGCCTAGAAAATCGGTACACTTACTATTTGGAGGATGCCCTTTCGAATGCACTGGGTTATACGTCTCTAGCGCCACCACCAGACGAGATAGGTTAGCACAACCTGTAATTGAAAGTCAAAAATGAAATTGATGCCAGAATACAATCTTAGGAAAATACTACACAAATGTTCAATGACAATATGACAGTCAGAATGTACTATGGACAATATATACAGAAGGAACATTGTACTGTGAACATTAATCCGCAGGTGCTTATGAACAGATAACAATTTAGACTATACAATAGTGCAAGCGACTTAAGTGTGCATTAATTATTGACATTAGTTATTAAGGTTACAGTGCAGTAGACGAGTTAATGAAGTTAAAAACAACTTCAGGAAACAACTCGTAAAAAGATCATTTTGGACACAAATCAGGTATCTCATATGTTGAAGCTCAGGGTGTAAAGAAAGGTCCAGAAAACAAGGTTCCTAAGGTCTGAGGACATCGAGCCTTTGCAGTGACCACCGTCACGGACCCCCGAATCAGGCCCTGCCGTTTGGGGTCCGTGGCTTCTTCACAAAGGGTTTAAAAGTGGGTTAGGGTGCAAAAATACAACAGCCTCCCCCACAGCATCTCGCTGTAGTTTGGGATAGGAGACCGAGGAAAAAAGGCACTGGCCGGCGCATGTTTCTGAATGTCGAAGGACCCCTATCTAACGCACAGTTCTTAAGGCCAACCTCCCAATAGGGTTACGACGAGTAGGGTTCCTGACATTAGGGTTCGAGTTTGGTGCGGATAAGGCGATTCTTTAACCAAAAGGTTAACGCACAGTTCTTAAGGCTAACCTCTCAATAAGTAAGGGAATCTTTCAAATGATGACGTAGAGGTCCGTCCGACGTGGTCACGAGCAAGCGGGCCACCCGTCGGTGTCTTTAAGGTTTGTATTAGACGGTAAACGTTCAAGTCGTGGTGTGTTTCGCACCGGAATTCTAGCATCAACTGTGAGCGTGTTAAAAAGCGTCACTATTAGCCGTGTCTCACATCAACGCAATGGGCAGCCTTGGAGAAAGTCACATATTTTTTTGCCGGACCGGATTAATCAACAATCAAATACTTAATAAGCCCAAAATACGTAAACCTTCAAATGTGCTGTTTATCTTTAAAAGATACACATTAAAACACATTAAAAGCACGTCATTTTTTTGCTTTTGCAACGCAGGCCTTATCCAGCAGAGGGAGCAAGAGTGCAGGGACGGGTCGGGGTTAGTTTCGGGGCTAGGGCCGGGCTGGACAGAATATAGAGATGATAGCCACGATGAGCCGGCAGAGGATCATTCACTGACCCCAGAATGCTGTTCTGAAGCTATTATCTCTGTCATTTCTTGCAGGAGGGCCTAGAAAATCGGTACACTTACTATTTGGAGGATGCCCTTTCGAATGCACTGGGTTATACGTCTCTAGCGCCACCACCAGACGAGATAGGTTAGCACAACCTGTAATTGAAAGTCAAAAATGAAATTGATGCCAGAATACAATCTTAGGAAAATACTACACAAATGTTCAATGACAATATGACAGTCAGAATGTACTATGGACAATATATACAGAAGGAACATTGTACTGTGAACATTAATCCGCAGGTGCTTATGAACAGATAACAATTTAGACTATACAATAGTGCAAGCGACTTAAGTGTGCATTAATTATTGACATTAGTTATTAAGGTTACAGTGCAGTAGACGAGTTAATGAAGTTAAAAACAACTTCAGGAAACAACTCGTAAAAAGATCATTTTGGACACAAATCAGGTATCTCATATGTTGAAGCTCAGGGTGTAAAGAAAGGTCCAGAAAACAAGGTTCCTAAGGTCTGAGGACATCGAGCCTTTGCAGTGACCACCGTCACGGACCCCCGAATCAGGCCCTGCCGTTTGGGGTCCGTGGCTTCTTCACCATGGGTTTAAAAGTGGGTTAGGGTGCAAAAATACAACAGCCTCCCCCACAGCATCTCGCTGTAGTTTGGGATAGGAGACCGAGGAAAAAAGGCACTGGCCGGCGCATGTTTCTGAATGTCGAAGGACCCCTATCTAACGCACAGTTCTTAAGGCCAACCTCCCAATAGGGTTACGACGAGTAGGGTTCCTGACATTAGGGTTCGAGTTTGGTGCGGATAAGGCGATTCTTTAACCAAAAGGTTAACGCACAGTTCTTAAGGCTAACCTCTCAATAAGTAAGGGAATCTTTCAAATGATGACGTAGAGGTCCGTCCGACGTGGTCACGAGCAAGCGGGCCACCCGTCGGTGTCTTTAAGGTTTGTATTAGACGGTAAACGTTCAAGTCGTGGTGTGTTTCGCACCGGAATTCTAGCATCAACTGTGAGCGTGTTAAAAAGCGTCACTATTAGCCGTGTCTCACATCAACGCAATGGGCAGCCTTGGAGAAAGTCACATATTTTTTTGCCGGACCGGATTAATCAACAATCAAATACTTAATAAGCCCAAAATACGTAAACCTTCAAATGTGCTGTTTATCTTTAAAAGATACACATTAAAACACATTAAAAGCACGTCATGTTTTTGCTTTTGCAACGCAGGCCTTATCCAGCAGAGGGAGCAAGAGTGCAGGGACGGGTCGGGGTTAGTTTCGGGGCTAGGGCCGGGCTGGACAGAATATAGAGATGATAGCCACGATGAGCCGGCAGAGGATCATTCACTGACCCCAGAATGCTGTTCTGAAGCTATTATCTCTGTCATTTCTTGCAGGAGGGCCTAGAAAATCGGTACACTTACTATTTGGAGGATGCCCTTTCGAATGCACTGGGTTATACGTCTCTAGCGCCACCACCAGACGAGATAGGTTAGCACAACCTGTAATTGAAAGTCAAAAATGAAATTGATGCCAGAATACAATATTAGGAAAATACTACACAAATGTTCAATGACAATATGACAGTCAGAATGTACTATGGACAATATATACAGAAGGAACATTGTACTGTGAACATAAATCCGCAGGTGCTTATGAACAGATAACAATTTAGACTATACAATAGTGCAAGCGACTTAAGTGTGCATTAATTATTGACATTAGTTATTAAGGTTACAGTGCAGTAGACGAGTTAATGAAGTTATTTATCGAAGGAACGCGGGCGTCCAGGGATCACTCGATGACCTCAGGCTGTGAGCGTGTTAAAAAGCGTCACTATTAGCCGTGTCTCACATCAACGCAATGGGCAGCCTTGGAGAAAGTCACATATTTTTTTGCCGGACCGGATTAATCAACAATCAAATACTTAATAAGGCCAAAATACGTAAACCTTCAAATGTGCTGTTTATCTTTAAAAGATACACATTAAAACACATTAAAAGCACGTCATTTTTTTGCTTTTGCAACGCAGGCCCATTCCAGCAGAGGGAGCAAGAGTGCAGGGACGGGTCGGGGTTAGTTTCGGGGCTAGGGACGGGCTGGACAGGATATAGAGATGATATGCACGATGAGCCGGCAGAGGATCATTCACTGACCCCAGAATGCTGTTAATAGTGCAAGCGAATTAAGTGTGCATTAATTATTGACATTAGTTATTAAGGTTACAGTGCAGTAGACGAGTTAATGAAGTTATTTATCGAAGGAACGCGGGCGTCCAGGGATCACTCGATGACCTCAGGCTGTGAGCGTCACTATTAGCCGTGTCTCACATCAACGCAATGGGCAGCCTTGGAGAAAGTCACATATTTTTTTGCCGGACCGGATTAATCAACAATCAAATACTTAATAAGGCCAAAATACGTAAACCTTCAAATGTGCTGTTTATCTTTAAAAGATACACATTAAAACACATTAAAAGCACGTCATTTTTTTGCTTTTGCAACGCAGGCCCATTCCAGCAGAGGGAGCAAGAGTGCAGGGACGGGTCGGGGTTAGTTTCGGGGCTAGGGACGGGCTGGACAGGATATAGAGATGATATGCACGATGAGCCGGCAGAGGATCATTCACTGACCCCAGAATGCTGTTAATAGTGCAAGCGAATTAAGTGTGCATTAATTATTGACATTAGTTATTAAGGTTACAGTGCAGTAGACGAGTTAATGAAGTTATTTATCGAAGGAACGCGGGCGTCCAGGGATCACTCGATGACCTCAGGCTGTGAGCGTCACTATTAGCCGTGTCTCACATCAACGCAATGGGCAGCCTTGGAGAAAGTCACATATTTTTTTGCCGGACCGGATTAATCAACAATCAAATACTTAATAAGGCCAAAATACGTAAACCTTCAAATGTGCTGTTTATCTTTAAAAGACACACATTAAAACACATTAAAAGCACGTCATGTTTTTGCTTTTGCAACGCAGGCCCATTCCAGCAGAGGGAGCAAGAGTGCAGGGACGGGTCGGGGTTAGTTTCGGGGCTAGGGCCGGGCTGGACAGGATATAGAGATGATAGCCACGATGAGCCGGCAGAGGATCATTCACTGACCCCAGAATGCTGTTCTGAAGCTATTATCTCTGTCATTTCTTGCAGGAGGGCCTAGAAAATCGGTACACTTACTATTTGGAGGATGCCCTTTCGAATGCACTGGGTTATACGTCTCTAGCGCCACCACCAGACGAGATAGGTTAGCACAACCTGTAATTGAAAGTCAAAAATGAAATTGATGCCAGAATACAATATTAGGAAAATACTATACAAATGTTCTATGACAATATGACAGTCAGTATGTACTATGGACAATATATACAGAAGGAACATTGTACTGTGAACATTAATCCGCAGGTGCTTATGAACAGATAACAATTTAGACTATACAATAGTGCAAGCGACTTAAGTGTGCATTAATTATTGACATTAGTTATTAACCCTCCTATTATCCTAGGGGTCAATTTGACCCCATTCAATGTTTAACGTCTGTAAACACATAGTTGAAATCTTTTTTTTTGCTTCAGAATTAATGACTTTTCCTCATTTAATGAGGACAATTCAGTAAACCCAAAATTAACATGATGTGACTTTTTCAATGTCCTATACACATTTTGCATCATCAGTGTTCCATGGGGTCAATTTGACCCCAGGTTCTTATAGCTGTATAAAATAAAAGAAATTTAAAAATTTCACACACAGTATGCTTTTGGTGATATTGTGGTCACTAAAACATGCCTTAATTTCAAAATATTCCCTATAATTTTATATTTTCTTTACCATGTTACTTTAGATTTTTGAATATTATATTGCGAGAACCACTGATTGTTCACATGACGTGGGGGTGGGGGGAATCTGAATTTTCGCGAGAACTTTGATATTTCCCGTGCCATGGGTGAGGGAAAACTAAATTGTTGCGAGAACTTTGAAATTTCCCGTGCCATGGGTGAGGGAAAACTAAATTGTTGCGAGAACTTTGAAATTTCCCGTGCCATGGGTGAGGGAAAACTAAATTGTTGCGAGAACTTTGAAATTTCCCGTGCCATGGGTGGGTTTAAATCTAAAATATTGCGAGAACTTTTACATTTGCTGTGGTATGGGGCAGGGGAATACATATAAAAGCTTGGACATAAGACTTCTAAACCATTTGTTTTTGTGCTGTGTGGACACTCTCTTAATGCACTCAATTCAAATATGGCCTCTAAGCAAAGGTATTCTGTGAATGAGGTTTTGTCACAGGTTTTTGGCAGTGAAAGTGACATAGAGGAGAATATAGAGATGATAGCCACGATGAGCCGGCAGAGGATCATTCACTGACCCCAGAATGCTGTTCTGAAGCTATTATCTCTGTCATTTCTTGCAGGAGGGCCTAGAAAATCGGTACACTTACTATTTGGAGGATGCCCTTTCGAATGCACTGGGTTATACGTCTCTAGCGCCACCACCAGACGAGATAGGTTAGCACAACCTGTAATTGAAAGTCAAAAATGAAATTGATGCCAGAATACAATCTTAGGAAAATACTACACAAATGTTCAATGACAATATGACAGTCAGAATGTACTATGGACAATATATACAGAAGGAACATTGTACTGTGAACATTAATCCGCAGGTGCTTATGAACAGATAACAATTTAGACTATACAATAGTGCAAGCGACTTAAGTGTGCATTAATTATTGACATTAGTTATTAAGGTTACAGTGCAGTAGACGAGTTAATGAAGTTAAAAACAACTTCAGGAAACAACTCGTAAAAAGATCATTTTGGACACAAATCAGGTATCTCATATGTTGAAGCTCAGGGTGTAAAGAAAGGTCCAGAAAACAAGGTTCCTAAGGTCTGAGGACATCGAGCCTTTGCAGTGACCACCGTCACAGACCCCCGAATCAGGCCCTGCCGTTTGGGGTCCGTGGCTTCTTCACAAAGGGTTTAAAAGTGGGTTAGGGTGCAAAATACAACAGCCTCCCCCACAGCATCTCGCTGTAGTTTGGGATAGGAGACCGAGGAAAAAAGGCACTGGCCGGCGCATGTTTCTGAATGTCGAAGGACCCCTATCTAACGCACAGTTCTTAAGGCCAACCTCCCAATAGGGTTACGACGAGTAGGGTTCCTGACATTAGGGTTCGAGTTTGGTGCGGATAAGGCGATTCTTTAACCAAAAGGTTAACGCACAGTTCTTAAGGCTAACCTCTCAATAAGTAAGGGAATCTTTCAAATGATGACGTAGAGGTCCGTCCGACGTGGTCACGAGCAAGCGGGCCACCCGTCGGTGTCTTTAAGGTTTGTATTAGACGGTAAACGTTCAAGTCGTGGTGTGTTTCGCACCGGAATTCTAGCATCAACTGTGAGCGTGTTAAAAAGCGTCACTATTAGCCGTGTCTCACATCAACGCAATGGGCAGCCTTGGAGAAAGTCACATATTTTTTTGCCGGACCGGATTAATCAACAATCAAATACTTAATAAGCCCAAAATACGTAAACCTTCAAATGTGCTGTTTATCTTTAAAAGATACACATTAAAACACATTAAAAGCACGTCATTTTTTTGCTTTTGCAACGCAGGCCTTATCCAGCAGAGGGAGCAAGAGTGCAGGGACGGGTCGGGGTTAGTTTCGGGGCTAGGGCCGGGCTGGACAGAATATAGAGATGATAGCCACGATGAGCCGGCAGAGGATCATTCACTGACCCCAGAATGCTGTTCTGAAGCTATTATCTCTGTCATTTCTTGCAGGAGGGCCTAGAAAATCGGTACACTTACTATTTGGAGGATGCCCTTTCGAATGCACTGGGTTATACGTCTCTAGCGCCACCACCAGACGAGATAGGTTAGCACAACCTGTAATTGAAAGTCAAAAATGAAATTGATGCCAGAATACAATCTTAGGAAAATACTACACAAATGTTCAATGACAATATGACAGTCAGAATGTACTATGGACAATATATACAGAAGGAACATTGTACTGTGAACATTAATCCGCAGGTGCTTATGAACAGATAACAATTTAGACTATACAATAGTGCAAGCGACTTAAGTGTGCATTAATTATTGACATTAGTTATTAAGGTTACAGTGCAGTAGACGAGTTAATGAAGTTAAAAACAACTTCAGGAAACAACTCGTAAAAAGATCATTTTGGACACAAATCAGGTATCTCATATGTTGAAGCTCAGGGTGTAAAGAAAGGTCCAGAAAACAAGGTTCCTAAGGTCTGAGGACATCGAGCCTTTGCAGTGACCACCGTCACGGACCCCCGAATCAGGCCCTGCCGTTTGGGGTCCGTGGCTTCTTCACAAAGGGTTTAAAAGTGGGTTAGGGTGCAAAAATACAACAGCCTCCCCCACAGCATCTCGCTGTAGTTTGGGATAGGAGACCGAGGAAAAAAGGCACTGGCCGGCGCATGTTTCTGAATGTCGAAGGACCCCTATCTAACGCACAGTTCTTAAGGCCAACCTCCCAATAGGGTTACGACGAGTAGGGTTCCTGACATTAGGGTTCGAGTTTGGTGCGGATAAGGCGATTCTTTAACCAAAAGGTTAACGCACAGTTCTTAAGGCTAACCTCTCAATAAGTAAGGGAATCTTTCAAATGATGACGTAGAGGTCCGTCCGACGTGGTCACGAGCAAGCGGGCCACCCGTCGGTGTCTTTAAGGTTTGTATTAGACGGTAAACGTTCAAGTCGTGGTGTGTTTCGCACCGGAATTCTAGCATCAACTGTGAGCGTGTTAAAAAGCGTCACTATTAGCCGTGTCTCACATCAACGCAATGGGCAGCCTTGGAGAAAGTCACATATTTTTTTGCCGGACCGGATTAATCAACAATCAAATACTTAATAAGGCCAAAATACGTAAACCTTCAAATGTGCTGTTTATCTTTAAAAGATACACATTAAAACACATTAAAAGCACGTAATTTTTTTGCTTTTGCAACGCAGGCCCATTCCAGCAGAGGGAGCAAGAGTGCAGGGACGGGTCGGGGTTAGTTTCGGGGCTAGGGACGGGCTGGACAGAATATAGAGATGATAGCCACGATGAGCCGGCAGAGGATCATTCACTGACCCCAGAATGCTGTTCTGAAGCTATTATCTCTGTCATTTCTTGCAGGAGGGCCTAGAAAATCGGTACACTTACTATTTGGAGGATGCCCTTTCGAATGCACTGGGTTATACGTCTCTAGCGCCACCACCAGACGAGATAGGTTAGCACAACCTGTAATTGAAAGTCAAAAATGAAATTGATGCCAGAATACAATCTTAGGAAAATACTACACAAATGTTCAATGACAATATGACAGTCAGAATGTACTATGGACAATATATACAGAAGGAACATTGTACTGTGAACATTAATCCGCAGGTGCTTATGAACAGATAACAATTTAGACTATACAATAGTGCAAGCGACTTAAGTGTGCATTAATTATTGACATTAGTTATTAAGGTTACAGTGCAGTAGACGAGTTAATGAAGTTATTTATCGAAGGAACGCGGGCGTCCAGGGATCACTCGATGACCTCAGGCTGTGAGCGTCACTATTAGCCGTGTCTCACATCAACGCAATGGGCAGCCTTGGAGAAAGTCACATATTTTTTTGCCGGACCGGATTAATCAACAATCAAATACTTAATAAGCCCAAAATACGTAAACCTTCAAATGTGCTGTTTATCTTTAAAAGATACACATTAAAACACATTAAAAGCACGTCATTTTTTTGCTTTTGCAACGCAGGCCTTATCCAGCAGAGGGAGCAAGAGTGCAGGGACGGGTCGGGGTTAGTTTCGGGGCTAGGGCCGGGCTGGACAGAATATAGAGATGATAGCCACGATGAGCCGGCAGAGGATCATTCACTGACCCCAGAATGCTGTTCTGAAGCTATTATCTCTGTCATTTCTTGCAGGAGGGCCTAGAAAATCGGTACACTTACTATTTGGAGGATGCCCTTTCGAATGCACTGGGTTATACGTCTCTAGCGCCACCACCAGACGAGATAGGTTAGCACAACCTGTAATTGAAAGTCAAAAATGAAATTGATGCCAGAATACAATCTTAGGAAAATACTACACAAATGTTCAATGACAATATGACAGTCAGAATGTACTATGGACAATATATACAGAAGGAACATTGTACTGTGAACATTAATCCGCAGGTGCTTATGAACAGATAACAATTTAGACTATACAATAGTGCAAGCGACTTAAGTGTGCATTAATTATTGACATTAGTTATTAAGGTTACAGTGCAGTAGACGAGTTAATGAAGTTATTTATCGAAGGAACGCGGGCGTCCAGGGATCACTCGATGACCTCAGGCTGTGAGCGTCACTATTAGCCGTGTCTCACATCAACGCAATGGGCAGCCTTGGAGAAAGTCACATATTTTTTTGCCGGACCGGATTAATCAACAATCAAATACTTAATAAGCCCAAAATACGTAAACCTTCAAATGTGCTGTTTATCTTTAAAAGATACACATTAAAACACATTAAAAGCACGTCATGTTTTTGCTTTTGCAACGCAGGCCTTATCCAGCAGAGGGAGCAAGAGTGCAGGGACGGGTCGGGGTTAGTTTCGGGGCTAGGGCCGGGCTGGACAGAATATAGAGATGATAGCCACGATGAGCCGGCAGAGGATCATTCACTGACCCCAGAATGCTGTTCTGAAGCTATTATCTCTGTCATTTCTTGCAGGAGGGCCTAGAAAATCGGTACACTTACTATTTGGAGGATGCCCTTTCGAATGCACTGGGTTTTACGTCTCTAGCGCCACCACCAGACGAGATAGGTTAGCACAACCTGTAATTGAAAGTCAAAAATGAAATTGATGCCAGAATACAATCTTAGGAAAATACTACACAAATGTTCAATGACAATATGACAGTCAGAATGTACTATGGACAATATATACAGAAGGAACATTGTACTGTGAACATTAATCCGCAGGTGCTTATGAACAGATAACAATTTAGACTATACAATAGTGCAAGCGACTTAAGTGTGCATTAATTATTGACATTAGTTATTAAGGTTACAGTGCAGTAGACGAGTTAATGAAGTTATTTATCGAAGGAACGCGGGCGTCCAGGGATCACTCGATGACCTCAGGCTGTGAGCGTGTTAAAAAGCGTCACTATTAGCCGTGTCTCACATCAACGCAATGGGCAGCCTTGGAGAAAGTCACATATTTTTTTGCCGGACCGGATTAATCAACAATCAAATACTTAATAAGGCCAAAATACGTAAACCTTCAAATGTGCTGTTTATCTTTAAAAGATACACATTAAAACACATTAAAAGCACGTCATTTTTTTGCTTTTGCAACGCAGGCCCATTCCAGCAGAGGGAGCAAGAGTGCAGGGACGGGTCGGGGTTAGTTTCGGGGCTAGGGACGGGCTGGACAGGATATAGAGATGATATGCACGATGAGCCGGCAGAGGATCATTCACTGACCCCAGAATGCTGTTAATAGTGCAAGCGAATTAAGTGTGCATTAATTATTGACATTAGTTATTAAGGTTACAGTGCAGTAGACGAGTTAATGAAGTTATTTATCGAAGGAACGCGGGCGTCCAGGGATCACTCGATGACCTCAGGCTGTGAGCGTCACTATTAGCCGTGTCTCACATCAACGCAATGGGCAGCCTTGGAGAAAGTCACATATTTTTTTGCCGGACCGGATTAATCAACAATCAAATACTTAATAAGGCCAAAATACGTAAACCTTCAAATGTGCTGTTTATCTTTAAAAGATACACATTAAAACACATTAAAAGCACGTCATTTTTTTGCTTTTGCAACGCAGGCCCATTCCAGCAGAGGGAGCAAGAGTGCAGGGACGGGTCGGGGTTAGTTTCGGGGCTAGGGACGGGCTGGACAGAATATAGAGATGATAGCCACGATGAGCCGGCAGAGGATCATTCACTGACCCCAGAATGCTGTTCTGAAGCTATTATCTCTGTCATTTCTTGCAGGAGGGCCTAGAAAATCGGTACACTTACTATTTGGAGGATGCCCTTTCGAATGCACTGGGTTATACGTCTCTAGCGCCACCACCAGACGAGATAGGTTAGCACAACCTGTAATTGAAAGTCAAAAATGAAATTGATGCCAGAATACAATCTTAGGAAAATACTACACAAATGTTCAATGACAATATGACAGTCAGAATGTACTATGGACAATATATACAGAAGGAACATTGTACTGTGAACATTAATCCGCAGGTGCTTATGAACAGATAACAATTTAGACTATACAATAGTGCAAGCGACTTAAGTGTGCATTAATTATTGACATTAGTTATTAAGGTTACAGTGCAGTAGACGAGTTAATGAAGTTAAAAACAACTTCAGGAAACAACTCGTAAAAAGATCATTTTGGACACAAATCAGGTATCTCATATGTTGAAGCTCAGGGTGTAAAGAAAGGTCCAGAAAACAAGGTTCCTAAGGTCTGAGGACATCGAGCCTTTGCAGTGACCACCGTCACGGACCCCCGAATCAGGCCCTGCCGTTTGGGGTCCGTGGCTTCTTCACCATGGGTTTAAAAGTGGGTTAGGGTGCAAAAATACAACAGCCTCCCCCACAGCATCTCGCTGTAGTTTGGGATAGGAGACCGAGGAAAAAAGGCACTGGCCGGCGCATGTTTCTGAATGTCGAAGGACCCCTATCTAACGCACAGTTCTTAAGGCCAACCTCCCAATAGGGTTACGACGAGTAGGGTTCCTGACATTAGGGTTCGAGTTTGGTGCGGATAAGGCGATTCTTTAACCAAAAGGTTAACGCACAGTTCTTAAGGCTAACCTCTCAATAAGTAAGGGAATCTTTCAAATGATGACGTAGAGGTCCGTCCGACGTGGTCACGAGCAAGCGGGCCACCCGTCGGTGTCTTTAAGGTTTGTATTAGACGGTAAACGTTCAAGTCGTGGTGTGTTTCGCACCGGAATTCTAGCATCAACTGTGAGCATGTTAAAAAGCGTCACTATTAGCCGTGTCTCACATCAACGCAATGGGCAGCCTTGGAGAAAGTCACATATTTTTTTGCCGGACCGGATTAATCAACAATCAAATACTTAATAAGCCCAAAATACGTAAACCTTCAAATGTGCTGTTTATCTTTAAAAGATACACATTAAAACACATTAAAAGCACGTCATGTTTTTGCTTTTGCAACGCAGGCCTTATCCAGCAGAGGGAGCAAGAGTGCAGGGACGGGTCGGGGTTAGTTTCGGGCTAGGGCCGGGCTGGACAGAATATAGAGATGATATGCACGATGAGCCGGCAGAGGATCATTCACTGACCCCAGAATGCTGTTAATAGTGCAAGCGAATTAAGTGTGCATTAATTATTGACATTAGTTATTAAGGTTACAGTGCAGTAGACGAGTTAATGAAGTTATTTATCGAAGGAACGCGGGCGTCCAGGGATCACTCGATGACCTCAGGCTGTGAGCGTCACTATTAGCCGTGTCTCACATCAACGCAATGGGCAGCCTTGGAGAAAGTCACATATTTTTTTGCCGGACCGGATTAATCAACAATCAAATACTTAATAAGGCCAAAATACGTAAACCTTCAAATGTGCTGTTTATCTTTAAAAGATACACATTAAAACACATTAAAAGCACGTCATTTTTTTGCTTTTGCAACGCAGGCCCATTCCAG
>CM056464.1:22084819-22107319 GCA_029783895.1 Triplophysa bombifrons
AAACCCCCCATTTCAGAAAACCCATTATTCTATTGTGTGTGATAGTGTTATTGTCCAGCATAGAGCTTTCCTGTGAGTCAGTGGTCAGAGCGTGGCGTCATGCTTTAAATCCCAGCGATTGCACATTCTCAGAAACAATTGTATAGTATAATGCAATGTGAGTGGCTTTGGATAAAAGCGTCTGCCAAGTGCGTAAATGTAAATGCGTTGAGGGTCAGAGAGCTGAAAATAAAGCAGGATTGTGTAAGTCCTGTTTTTGACTCGAGTACAGTGAATCAATAAATGTTCAGCGCTCGCTGTAGTGCGCTGGAGGAGAGAAAGAAACACGGCAAAGCAAGAATAGATCACTATATGAGTCTGAAATGACCCTCGAGTCTGACGAGGCCAGTACAGATGAAAGTGATGATGTGTAGTGATACCTCAGAGAGCTGTTTTCACTTGATCTGACCCAAAAAATGACTTTAAAAAAGAATATATATATATATATAGCTAAAAAAGCAAACCTGGTGGTGTGACACGAGTCGTTCTAAAGCAGGAATTTGTATAATTTTTAAGATTTGGTTGTCAAGGTTTAATCCGTCACTAAAAGAGTGTTTTTTAATCTGATGATGGATGTGCAGCACATGTTTGCTTATATAACAACAGACTTCACGTGTGTGCTTAGGTTTCTGTATCAGTGTCATTGTTTTCTAAAGCTGTGATGCGTTTTAGGGAAAGGAAATCCATCTTCTGAAGTGTTTATCCGTAATGAAGGAATGAAGTGAGCCATTCTAATGTTTATCATGTCAGAAAGCATATACAATGTAGTTTATTTACCGTTACGGTGATATATTCTGCACCTATGGTACAACATCGTTGTAAAAATGATCTAGCAACGCTAAACGTTCCCTTCATCGTGAGGCATGTATGTACATCACTACACAACAGATTTACACTGGATATCTGCACGTCCTGAGCATTGACACAGGCTCCTCTAACATAAGAATCCTGAATAAATTGGTAAGGTTTAGCTGAACTTCATGCAAGCTTTAAGAGATATAGTTTTAAAAGCTTGCCCCCCCCCCCACCCCCAAAATGGCTGTTTAAATAAAGGCATTGTGATGAATGGTCAGTCTTTGGATCAATGTTTCTTATAAACACGCATTGACCATGACAGCCAGCAGGCGAGTTTTAGGACTATTACGCTCCAAAAAGATCAACCCCGGTAACCTTGCAAATGTCCACCATGCCAGTTGAAGGCAAAACGAGAAGGTTATTAAGATTATATGTTAATTTATAGGAGGTTTAAAGACTATTTGCGCCTTTGCTATGGTGTCGGTGTCCATGCACCCGCTGCGGCCTCCGCGTCTCCACGCGCACCGGACGGCGGCCTGTCTGTCTCGTGTCGGACCCGCAGCTCTGCTGTTCGTTCACGGTCCAAAGGCCCTGCTTAATTGTTCCTCTGCAGGTCGTTCGCGTCCGACACCAACCGATTCTGTCTTTTCGCCCGAGAGGCGTCATCAAAAGATGTCTCGTCTTTGGCATCCCAGCGCCTCGTCTGGAGATCTCCGCGGACGTCTTTAGCCGAACGGGTCTGGGCAGGATCTTTCACATCAGTCTGTGTGTCTGCGATGTGAGCAAGTGTGTACTTGTAGAGGTCCCCGGATTCGGAGTGCGCACTTTTGGAGAGGGACCTGGTGTCCCTCGCCTTGACCTCGGAAGCGTTGGATGCCGTGCCGTTGACATTGAAGAGCACCGGCTGTGTGCCGTTGATTTCCGTCCCGTTACCATTCTCCGAGTTGCCCGTGGTGCTGTTGTTCGAGGTACCGGGTTTTCCAGAAGTCGCCCCGGCCGGTTTCCACAAGAGACTGTAATAGATGGCCAGGATGATCGCCGCCAGAGACACGGATAACACATAGGCGAACACGGTGGCCAGTCTTACCCACTTCTTATTGGTCTTCGCTGCCATCTTTGCCTTCTTGTCGCCCGTGTAAGTGGCCGGTTTCCCTCTCTCCATGTTGGGCATGTAGTCCCTGTCCCGATTGCCTCGGTTTTTCCCTCGATGCTCTACGACCCCGTCCGTCTTGAAAGGCTGTTGGTGATCAGACCCTCTGAAAACGAAGATGCGCGGAGATCACAGTGGGTTGAGCTCGAATCCCGCTCGGTGTGTAGTGTTAAACGGGTTTCCTTTCATCCATGGCGCCCGAAATGACCGAAAAATCCATCCGGATGATGATGCGCCTCAGGACGCAGGATGATGCGGAACCTTCTGGTGTTTTCCAGCATTCAGCGCAGCTCTCTTTCCCTGAAGACGGTGATGTTTCTGATCGAAATATCATGGGATGGATTAGAGTGGTTTGAGGGTGATGAGAGAGATCATACAGTACACAGACTCTCTCTCTCTCTCTCTCTCTCTCTCTCTCTCTCTGTTATTCAGCTGAAGAAGACGAGAGGAGGAGGCTCTTAAAGGGCCAGCACGAGATGATCTTCAGGTCATTTAAGATTTCGTAGCTCTTTTTTAAAATAGTCTTTAGTAGGCGTTCTAATACACTATATAATGCAGAGCAGATCAGTATCAAGCGCATTGTCAATGAAGAACATCTTTCAACTTTAAAATACATTCTATTTATTTTTTCTAACGTTTAGTTTCATACGGATGAATTTTATTTAAACGTCTTATTAATAAAAGTATATAATGGTTTTTAATGGTTTGATACCATGTTAAATGACGTCATTTTTGGGGCTCGCTTGAGTTCAGCACCATGGAGAGTTACACCTGTCAATCAAACAATATCTTACATTCACAAGAATTAAAATCTTTAATATATTATCATCTACATAATGTGCTTTTGCTGTAGAAATGTTGCACTAAAACGCTTTTGGTGAAGGTATCGCTCCTAATTCTGCAACTAATATTTGATCTCAAACAAAGAAGTCTTCTGATACTTTGCCTTTTATTTATTTCATTAACAATAATCCCATTATTATGCATTCTGACTGTTTTTATTTCATATGATAAGATTGCTTCTGTTTTTCTATCATTTGTAGCTTTGGGTGACAGTGTTTGCTCATGAAGTGTAGTGAAATCTAAGACGTTCAGATTTGTTTGCCATGGTTTAGTAAATGTTAGCGTAACATGAATAATAATTGGTTTTCAGTAATAGTCTGTTATCATCTCATTAAAGTAAATAATGAACAGATCAATTTTGACATTTATGTAAAAAAAAGGAATTATTTTATGCTTTATGTTCATGTGATTCATCTCTTCTGTGATTGGACAGTTCAGTGGATTCATTCAGCTGTTTGACAAACCAATCAGATTAAGTGTTGGAGGGCAGGAACCAATCGTTCAGTCACATTAAGCCCTGATGACCACACCTTCACTGTGAGACTGAGGTCAGAACCACACCTGTAGTGTGTGTGTGTGTGTGTGTGTGTGTGTTTTTAAAACCTCAATCAGCAACATAATAGATAAATCACTAACATATTTAAAAACATTGAAATAACTGACATTTAAAGTCCTGTCTATTAGAAATGATTAAAGTTTATGTTTAGCTTTAAATCTGATCATGTCAAAAGGTTTTCGTGAAGGTTAGACTGAACAATTATGTTTATTGTATTCATTGAATTAATATTTAAATGGAATATGAAAGTTTTCCACTCAGCGCCATGTTAAATGTCGAATAGTTGAGATATTTCTGTTTTGAGTTGTCATGGTAACGATGGTAAATGATTTACATCCGTCAGCATCGCTGATGCTCTTATTTGACTATTACCCAAACTACATGGACATCATTGTTAACCCACTGCATCTAATTCTCTCTCATTTTGGTCCGCTTAAATCTCTGAAAGTGACCATTTGACCACAAGCACATCTTTGAGTAATGAATTCAAATCAGTTTTGATGTATAGATGTTTAAGATAGATAAACTTTATTTTCCTACTTTCATTAGAAATCATTTAGTGGCCTTGTTCATTTAAGTTAACACTCTCCTTTTCAACATGATCTTTATTGTCTTGATTGATAACGCTTTAAATGTAATCATCACACATGTGGTACACTGCTGAGATGCGAATGGTTTCCATTACAAACACCATTTAAACCATCAGCTATTTACCATTAAAACCAGCACCAGATGTCTTCATGTAATGTGTTATTGGTCTTATTCCAGTATGATTTAATGGCGTTCTATTGGCTCCCAACTGTCAGATGACATCCACCAACACATGACCAGTGGAAACCCACAGACACCATTATAGTTTCCATTAGAACCAATACAACTCCCATAAGAACCATTAAACCCATTAGAATAGTTTGGTATGGGAAAGGTTCGTGATCAGATCTGGTGTGGTTGTTTAATTCAGCGTGTATTCTGTAAATACAGTAAAGGTGAACAGGGTTGGGCTCAGAACACTCATTTGCAATGCATATTGAAGGCTGGACGCTTTACACAGTGATTTTGTCAGAGTTCCTCAGAAGTCCTTCAGTTTAACACGGCACCATGACTTCAGGATCAAAGCGTTAGACCTCAACATCGTGTCCAAAATGAGTAAAAATCGCTACTCGCTGAAGGAACCCGACGTCAAAGAGTATCTTGTGAAGGGAGACAGATTTACAAAATGGAAAGAGGTAACAGACTATAAGATAGACATCTCTTCTCTTTTATCTGAAATGAAACGCTTGAGTTTGGAATATTTGATGTGGCTTTTTAACAACATGATAAAGTCGTCCATGTGTCTCTTGTGGATTCATCTGACAAACTGATGTGTGATTCATTGATGTTTGTGTAAGAAGTTTAATAGTTTGGTGTGATCCTCACAGGACTCCAAGAAAACCGTCCCGGTCACCCTGAAGATGGATCCGAAAGGATTTTATCTGGTCTGGACCAATCAGAGCAAAGTAAGACATTTACTTACATCAAACTCTGAGATAAGACATGGAGAATCTCTTAATATTTTTAAATCCTCTCTTAAAACTTACTTTTTTAGGGTAGCTTTTATGTGAGATATGTCAGCGCTTTGTTTTTATTTATATTTGCTCTGTATAATTTGTTTAGTTTTCCTGTAGCTCAGTGGTAAGAGCATTGCGTTAACAACACAAGGTTGTGGGTTTGATCCCAGGGGATTGTAAATACCCAAGTATATAAATGTATAGGATAAAGCAATTTAAGTCGCTTTGGATAAAAGCATCTGCCAAATGCATAAATGTAAATGTAAA
Source organism: Triplophysa bombifrons (assembly GCA_029783895.1). NCBI lineage: Eukaryota > Metazoa > Chordata > Actinopteri > Cypriniformes > Nemacheilidae > Triplophysa > Triplophysa bombifrons. Next base: position 22,090,017 of record CM056464.1, read on the forward strand.
TAATTTGTTTAATAAATTTCTTTTTTTCTTTTTTCTTTTTTTCTTTTTATCTGATTGTTTTTGGAAACATCTGAACATCTGATATCTGAAAGTTATTATTATTATTTTTATTAGACATGTTTTTACTGCTCTGGGTTATTACTATAATAAGATGTTGATGCTGGATAGAAATACCAAACTTTCATTCATTCATAAACTACACTAATTAATAATGACCATATTCATGTGCAGTCATCTCTCTCTCTCTCTCTCTCTCTCTCTCTCTCTCTCTCTCTCTCTCTCTCTCTCTCTCTCTCTCTCTCTCTCTGTCTCTCTCTCTCTCTCTCTCTCTCTCTCTCTCTCTCTCTCTCTCTCTCTCTCTCTCTCTCTCTCTCTCTCTCTCTCTATCACTCTCTGTGTGTCTCTCTCTCTCTTTATTGATTTGTGCTTCTGTGGGTTTGAAGTGTTATAGTTGAGCATTTCCAGAGGTTTTAGGCAGAATCTTGTGTGGGCAGAGAATCATCCTGTATGAAACATTAATGTGCTCTTAATGTACATGACACTCCCTTGTAAACAAGACTTCTACAAACATTTTTTTTTACAACAAATTAGTGTGTTTGTTATGGTCTTCCCATTGAAATAATTCAATCATAAATGAATGTTAACTATTAACTGTTCTGAGGTGGTTGTCTTAAACTTGTTAGTTTAACCCCCTCGAGAATAATATCTTGAGTTGGTCATTTTCATCCGCTTATTTTTGAATGCATTAGTCTAGTTGTGTGTTCGATGTGTGTCATATTACATCGTGTCTCTCTCGTGTTTTGTAGGAAACTGAACTTCTGGATGTTGCGACCATCAGGGACACAAGAGCAGGAAAATACGCCAAAGTCCCCAAAGTATGTGTCATGTGTTATGCGTGTGTTATGAAATGTGCTTTTGTTGCATAAGTATGTTAATATGTGAATGAAGACACTGATGGCGTTCAGTCTGACTGCTGGTGTTTGAATGGATTGTTGCTTTTGAGGATTTGTGTGAATTTGCCTTGCAAAAGTGGATTCAATGCACCATCACACACACTCACACTGTCTCCAGAAGTCTCACAGTTTCTCATTCCGACCTCACAACACTCATACACACAGTAAACACTGTTTTAATCCTTATCACGCTTCTCACTTCTGCATAGCTGCTAGTTTAAAAAGTTAATGTACCATTTGAAACCTTATGAATATTATTTAAATTATTTGTTGTAAAAGTTATATAATGAGGAAAATGTATATCTGTTGCTCTTGCACACACACACGCACGCACGCACGCACCCATGCAAGCACACACACATGTACACAGAGACACACACACACACACATCTACACAGAGACACACACACACATGTACACAGAGACACACACACACACAAGTAAACAGAGACACACACACACACACACAGGTGTTGACCTCTTACATCTAGCTTTGCTCATTTGCATGAATCCAGATTTGTTTGCCGGTCTGGGTTTTCTCTTGTTGATGGCTGATGTAGGGAAAGCAGACGACATGCATGAGATGTCCAAGCAGGACCTTCCCAGCGCTCGTACAATCAAACATTTCTCATCCAAATTGACTGTCATGGATTTTTTTTACATTTATCGCTCTTTCTAAACATCCTTATGTTCTCCCTGTTGAAGACATCAGTATATGCTGGGTCAAGTATGTTTTAAGGCTGGTTTGCTGGTCATGTGCAGGTTTAAGTTGGTCAAACCAGCATCACAACATACGTGACCCAGCATATGCTGTTTTTAACAGGGCTTTGATTAGAAATGTATATTTTAATGAAAACAGTATTATTCCTAGTTTCTATTTTTTTCTTCTGGCAAACTGCACAGATACTTTTGACCAATCACAACCTTTTCTGTCTCTCTGTCTGTCTGTATATCTCGGTTTGTCTCTATCTTTGTCTGTCTGTATTTCCATCTCTCTGTGTCTTTTTCTCACATTCTTTTCTTAAAGCATTTGTTACAATTTATTGTCATATATAATAGTCTTATAATTATTGAACACTTTCGTTATTTCCACAGCACCAAAAAGTTCGTAATGTCTTCAACATGGATTTTCCCGACAGTCATCATCTGGCCAAAACTCTGACCATCGTCACGGGCACTGACACCGTCAATCTGACATATCTCAACTTCTTTGCTGCAAAAGAAGTTGCCCAGGTATGAAGAAACAGTAGACATGCACTCATTTCATCACATTTTCTTCAATCAAATCAGACTATGAATGTAGTGAACAGAGTAAAACAAGAGAAACTGTGATGTTCATATTCATCTCTGCCAGCAGTCGTACATTATGAGGACTAATGCTCCATAAAATGCAGCTTCTGGTCTTTGTGGTTTGGAGTTTATAAGTTTATGATTTTCATATCCTGCAACTAATAACCTGCACTGCACATCAGTTGTGTTTCATCTCTGGTGGACGAATATTTCACAACACAGACTGATGAAAGGCACATTTAACTTCCGGTTTGTGTTCGGCTAGTGTCTAATAATATAACTATTTATATTTGATTTAATTTAATTTACTTTAATATTAATTTGTATTATTATTTTACTGTATAATAGTTGTATAAAATAAACGATTTGTTGAATTTTGTTAAATAAACAATTTGTCGACTGGGACCTGTAGTTTAGTCGCATCTAAAGAAACCGTGTGGTATACTGACATCTGGCGGTCGAACTTGGTATCGCAGTCAACATTCAGTAATGTTTGTTTATGTTAAGATGAAACCGTCTACATGAATGGTTAGGGTTTATCACATTGAAACATTATCACATATTCCTGATCAAAAAGTTTTACTGTACCATAGAAATATAATGACAATATGTAAAATAACTGAACTTGATAGTTGTACCTCACTTTTACTCTGATACAGCAATGGGCAGATGACATTCTGGCTATTGCCTACAACACCATGAGAGCAAACGCCTGCAGACAGGTCTTCCTGGAGAAACTGTGAGCACTTTTCAATCAGACTATCTGAGATTTTATTCGATTAAATAATATTTCCAATAGTTTGATATGTTTGTTCCCATTTGATCAGGTATGTTCGCCTCACGCTGCAGACCAATAAGGATGGAAAAATCCCTGTTAAAACGTAAGGACTTAATATTGAATGACAGTTTTTAATGAGGTGTAAATCTATAAGTGTTTGTGTGATATCTGTGTATAATAATGATGACGTGATGTGTCTCAGTATCTATAAGTTGTTTCCTGCTGAAAAGAAGAGAGTTGAACAGGCGCTGACAGCTGCCAATCTACCAAAAGGAAAGGTGTGTGTGTGTGTGTGTGTGTTTGTTTAGTTGTGGTTGTTTGTGTGTGTGCAGAATTAACTGAACACAGTATCTTGTGTTGTGTAGTTTGACACCATCAAGTTAGATGTGTTCACCGAGGCCGCGTTCAAAACCTTCGTGATGCATCTCTGTCCCAGACCAGAAATCAATGAAATCTTCACGTCCTTGTGAGTTTCTCAACATCTCTAAGCACACAGACATCACTTTCTCCTTCATCGCTATTATTCACCTGATGTTGGATTCTGACACCCACAGCACCAAAGGAAAAGGTTTCATGACGAAGGAGATGCTGGCCAAGTTTCTGAACGAGAAGCAGCGAGACCCTCGTCTCAATCAGGAGCTGTTTCCACCCGTCAGACCCGATCAGATGAAGACCCTCATCGAGAAATATGAGCCCAGCTCCTCCAACGCCAGTCGAGGTGAGAATCCACGGCAGCGTTCTGTCTTCAAATCCTCCAGAGAGGTTTTAAAGAAGTGCTGAGACTGATGAGAAATGGTGTTCTCCTTCAGGTCAGATATCTCCAGAGGGTTTAATGTTTTATTTGATGGGCTCTGAAACGTCGGTGGTGCATTTGGACAAACTGGCACAGAGTCACGACATGACTCAACCCATCGGACATTACTTTGTCAAATCATCTCACAACACATATCTCACAGGTAAAGCATCTCTCATCTCACCCAAGAGAATATACAGAGTTTGGTAAAACTGCCTTTCATTTGAATTCACCTTTTCGTGTGAGATGAACTGCAGAGCATCTTAATGTTGGAACGACTCCCTTCACTCGATATTTTAGAAACTCTTTTATGGACTAAATCAAAGGAATCAATGTTTTTAATGAACTTCTATGATCTCTTGTATGCACTTATTGTTTAAAGTGTCTGAAGTTGTTTCATGTGTAACTTTTTTTTAAGAGATTGACATCTCAATGGGACTTTCCTGATAAAATAACAATAAAATGAAAACATATGATTAAAAAAATATTATGACTGTAAAAGTTTAAAAAGAATCAAACTCTCTACAAAATATAAAATATGTCATATTATTGAACTATTATTATTCTTTTCAATAATACCACAATTAAGTAAACTAGAATTAATATGCCTAATATAATAATTGTCATATATATTTAGATTTTTTGGCTATGTTTAAAAAATCTAAAAGCCTTCACATTTTTCAAAATGATAAAAAAATATCAAATTTATTTCTAATTTCATCCAAAAAATATAAGAGTCTAGGTCTTCTAATTTTGGCTTCACGTGTAAAGAATTTGGCAAGAATTAAATTAAAATGAAAACATATGATACAATATTAAGACTGTAAGCGTTTAAGAGTTTAACAGGAAACTCTTTAAATAATTAATATACTATATAATATGAACATAAAAGATGTCCTGTTATATTATTATTATTCCATATAATTGATATGTCCAATATAATAATTGTCATATATATTTAGATTTTCTGTCATGTTTCAAATAATGGACAAGTTGGTTTTGTGTGTTTGTGTGTGTGTGTGTGTGTAGCGGGTCAGCTGACAGGCGTCTCGTCTCCTGAGATGTACCGTCAGTGTCTGCTCTCCGGGTGTCGCTGTCTCGAGCTGGATTGTTGGAAAGGCAAACCTCCAGATGAAGAGCCAATCATCACCCACGGCTTCACCATGACAACTGAGATCTTGTTTAAGGTCCGTCTCTCCAGTCTGAGCTGGGTCTAATATTATGGGATGTGTAGTGGAGGTGGCTGGGCACATGCTACATGGGTCAGATTGTGAGAATCAGCCGAACCTTCAAACACATAAAATTCTTCATAAATAACAAGAAGAAATTCAGACATACCATAATAGAGATCTAGACTGGGAGATACAAGTGATCAAATACTGATGATGCTGTTTTTCTTTGACAGGACGTTATTGAAGCCATCAATGAGAGCGCCTTCAAAACCTCTCAGTATCCAATCGTGCTTTCGTTTGAGAACCACGTCGACACGTGAGACACCTTGAAATCATTTCCTCCTCATTGGGCAGATTTGATCATGTCTGACGTCAGCTCACGTGTGCTTTGTGTTTCTTCAGAGTAAAGCAACAGGAGAAGATGGCTCATCACTGCAGGACTATATTTGGAGATAAACTGCTCGTTGATCCGCTGGACAAATATCCCGTGAGTTCAGCGTGCTTCTTAAAGTTCTGCTGGATTTGTACACCGTTGAATTCTCAAGCAAAATGAAATGAAACTGTGTTTTGTTGTTCAGCTGAAGCCAGGCCAACCCATCCCCAGTCCATCTGAGCTGATGTGTAAGATTCTCATCAAGAACAAGAAGAGCAGCGCTGCTCCCAACAAACAAGAGACTGCAAAGAAAACAGAGAGCGTTGAGAATTCTGCAGCGGACCCCAACCATCCCCCCGCTGACGGACCCGACGCACATCATCACGGTCAACACATATCAACAACCTTTATGATAAAACACACACATATCTGAAAACACACACACACACACACACACACACACATAATTTATATTATACATACACATAACTAATACAACACACACACATCTGATCATCTGATAACACACTAATATAACACACACACGCATAAAACAACACACACACATCTGATCATCTGATAACACACTAATATAACACACACACGCATAAAACAACACACACACATCTGATCATCTGATAACACACCAATATAACACACACACGCATAAAACAACACACACACATCTGATCATCTGATAACACACCAATATAACACACACACACGCATAAAACAACACACACACATCTGATCATCTGATAACACACTAATATAACACACACACACGCATAAAACAACACACACACATCTGATCATCTGATAACACACTAATATAACACACACACGCATAAAACAACACACACACATCTGATCATCTGATAACACACTAATATAACACACACACACGCATAAAACAACACACACACATCTGATCATCTGATAACACACCAATATAACACACACACGCATAAAACAACACACACACATCTGATCATCTGATAACACACTAATATAACACACACACACAAATAAAACAACACACACACATCTGATCATCTGATAACACACTAATATAACACACACACGCATAAAACAACACACACACATCTGATCATCTGATAACACACTAATATAACACACACACGCATAAAACAACACACACACATCTGATCATCTGATAACACACTAATATAACACACACACACGCATAAAACAACACACACACATCTGATCATCTGATAACACACTAATATAACACACACACACGCATAAAACAACACACACACATCTGATCATCTGATAACACACTAATATAACACACACACGCATAAAACAACACACACACATCTGATCATCTGATAACACACTAATATAACACACACACACGCATAAAACAACACACACACATCTGATCATCTGATAACACACCAATATAACACACACACGCATAAAACAACACACACACATCTGATCATCTGATAACACACCAATATAACACACACACGCATAAAACAACACACACACATCTGATCATCTGATAACACACTAATATAACACACACACGCATGAAACAACACACACACATCTGATCATCTGATAACACACTAATATAACACACACACACAAATAAAACAACACACACACATCTGATCATCTGATAACACACCAATATAACACACACGCATAAAACAACACACACATCTGATCATCTGATAACACACTAATATAACACACACACGCATAAAACAACACACACATCTGATCATCTGATAACACACTAATATAACACACACACGCATAAAACAACACACACACATCTGATCATCTGATAACACACTAATATAACACACACACACAAATAAAACAACACACACACATCTGATCATCTGATAACACACCAATATAACACACACGCATAAAACAACACACACATCTGATCATCTGATAACACACTAATATAACACACACACGCATAAAACAACACACACATCTGATCATCTGATAACACACTAATATAACACACACACGCATAAAACAACACACACATCTGATCATCTGATAACACACTAATATAACACACACACGCATAAAACAACACACACATCTGATCATCTGATAACACACTAATATAACACACACACACGCATAAAACAACACACACACATCTGATCATCTGATAACACACTAATATAACACACACACACGCATAAAACAACACACACATCTGATCATCTGATAACACACTAATATAACACACACACACGCATAAAACAACACACACATCTGATCATCTGATAACACACTAATATAACACACACACGCATAAAACAACACACACATCTGATCATCTGATAACACACTAATATAACACACACACGCATAAAACAACACACACATCTGATCATCTGATAACACACTAATATAACACACACACACGCATAAAACAACACACACACATCTGATCATCTGATAACACACCAATATAACACACACGCATAAAACAACACACACATCTGATCATCTGATAACACACTAATATAACACACACACACGCATAAAACAACACACACATCTGATCATCTGATAACACACTAATATAACACACACACACGCATAAAACAACACACACACATCTGATCATCTGATAACACACTAATATAACACACACACACGCATAAAACAACACACACACATCTGATCATCTGATAACACACCAATATAACACACACGCATAAAACAACACACACACATCTGATCATCTGATAACACACCAATATAACACACACACGCATGAAACAACACACACACATCTGATCATCTGATAACACACTAATATAACACACACACGCATAAAACAACACACACACATCTGATCATCTGATAACACACCAATATAACACACACACACGCATAAAACAACACACACACATCTGATCATCTGATAACACACTAATATAACACACACACAAATAAAACAACACACACACATCTGAAAAAACACCAATATAACACACACACGCATAAAACAACACACACACATCTGATCATCTGATAACACACCAATATAACACACACACGCATAAAACAACACACACACATCTGATCATCTGATAACACACTAATATAACACACACACACAAATAAAACAACACACACACATCTGATCATCTGATAACACACTAATATAACACACACACACAAATAAAACAACACACACACATCTGATAAAACACCAATATAACACACACACGCATAAAACAACACACACACACATCTGATAACACACACACATAACTAATATAACACAAAACTAATATAACACAAACACACTCATAAAACAACACACACACATATCTGATCACACAAACACACACACACATTGTGTTGATGTGATATCTGATGTTGTGATTATTTATGTGATACAGACGGTCATGATGATCACGAGGAACACGATGATCACGATGAACAAGATGAAGAGAAGATGAAGAACTCTGATGAGGTGAACTTGTGTGTGATGCTTTGTGGTGCAGTGTGTAGCACATGTGCGAGGTTCAGAGATTTAAAGAGGCTTCAGTGAGGTTCTCTCTCTTTGAGTTCCGTTGAAGAAATCATCTGAGAATGTAAATGTGTGTGATGTGGTGTTTGTCCTCAGGGCACCGCTGGACAAGAAGTCACAGCCTTTGAGGAGATGTCAGCCATTGTCAACTACGTTCAGCCCAACAAATTCGTCTCATTTGAGAACGCAATCAGTGAGTCAAACATAAACATACACTACATCAATCCCATAATGCCAGTGAGGGTGATGAACCAGTGTGGTTAGGACTGCTGTCGACACATTCTAAAGGTCTCATATCTGATTCCAGAGAAGAACAGGAGTTATGTCATCTCTTCATTTGTGGAAACCAAAGGCGAGAGTCTGATCGCGAAGAACGCTGTGGACTGGGTGGAGTATCCTTCACTCCTACAATCACTTCTCAGACATCAGATGACATAGTAGTTCAGATGATGTTGAGGAGATCAGATGGTGTAGATTAGATCAGATCAGATCAAGTGATGTAGAAAATCAGATTAGATTAAATTAGATTACATCATATCATATCAGATGATGTAGATGAGATCAGATCAGATAAAATAAAGCAGATGAGAGCAGTTGATGCAGATCAGATCAGATGAGATGATGGAGATGAGATCAGATGCTTTAACAGATTAGAACAGATCCAATTAGATGATGTAATGGATGGATGAGATCAGACGAGATGAAATCAGATCATATGAGACGATGTAGATGTAGATGAGACCAGATAAAATAAAGAAAATGAGATTAGTTGATGGGGATGGTATCAGATCAGATCAGATAAATTAAGAATTTTCAGATCAGATGAGATGATGTAGATGAGATCAGGTTAGATCAGATGATGTAATTATAGATAAAATCAGATCAGATCGAATGATGTAGATGAGATGAGATCAGATAAAATGAAGCAGATGAGATCAGTTGATGGAGATGAGATCAGATCAGATGATGTAGATGAGATCAGATGATGTAATAGATTAGATCAGATCTGATTAGATTATGTAACGTATGGATGAGATCAGATTAGATAAATTAAGATGATTGAGATCAGATCGGATCAGATCAGTAAATGTAGATTAGATCAGGTTAGATCAGATGATATAATAATAGATTAGATCAGATCAGATGATGTTGATGAGATCAGATAAAATGAAGCAGATGAGATCAGTTGATGGAGATGAGATCAGATGATGTAGATGAGATCAGATGATGTAGATGAGATCAGATGATGTAATAGATTAGATCAGATCTGATTAGATTAGATTATGTAACGTATGGATGAGATCAGATTAGATAAATTAAGATGATTGAGATCAGATCGGATCAGATCAGTAAATGTAGATTAGATCAGGTTAGATCAGATGATATAATAATAGATTAGATCAGATCAGATGATGTTGATGAGATCAGATAAAATGAAGCAGATGAGATCAGTTGATGGAGATGAGATCAGATGATGTAGATGAGATCAGATGATGTAGATGAGATCAGATGATGTAATAGATTAGATCAGATCTGATTAGATTAGATTATGTAACGTATGGATGAGATCAGATTAGATAAATTAAGATGATTGAGATCAGATCGGATCAGATCAGTAAATGTAGATTAGATCAGGTTAGATCAGATGATATAATAATAGATTAGATCAGATCAGATGATGTTGATGAGATCAGATAAAATGAAGCAGATGAGATCAGTTGATGGAGATGAGATGAGATCATATGAGATAATAGAGATGAGATCAGATGATGTAATAGATTTGATCAGATCAGATGATGTTGATGAGATCTGATCTGATCTGATGACATGATAGATGAGATCAGATCATACGATGTAGATGAGACCAGATAAAATGAAGCAGATTAGAGGATGTAGATGAGATCAGAAGAGATAATGTAATAGATGAGATCAGACGAGATGAAATCAGATCAGATGATGTAGATGAGAATAGATGAGATGATGTAGATGTGAGGATATGTATGGGTGTCAGTGTTTTCCTATAGTGATGACTGTAGATATAATAAGAGGCAGATGAGTCGGATCTATCCTAAAGGAACACGTGTGGATTCATCAAACTACAGTCCTCAGCCCTTCTGGACCGCAGGCTGTCAGTTTGTGGCACTCAACTATCAGACTATGGGTGAGAGGATGAAAGTGTCAAATGTTTGTGTATTGTGTGTAGGTCTGTGTTTCTGGACTAAAAATCATTTCTTAAATGTTTGATTTCTAGGTTCGTGTAATTTGTGATGAATGTTATTGTATTGTTTTGAGTGTGCTGAGCTGTGTGTGTCATGTGTGATGTGTGCAGATTTCCCCATGCAGTTGAACATGGCTCTGTTCGAGTTCAACGGCAGGACGGGGTACCTGCTCAAACACGAGATGCTTCGCAAGAGCGACAAGAAGTTTGATCCTTTCACTGAAAGATTCGACACGATCATCGCCTGCACGCTCACCATCAAGGTCAATCACACAACACACACAATCCAGACATCAGTGTGTGCTTCACAAACTTCTGATCTTTATCTGCTCCTCCTGTCAACTTTCAGATCTACTCGGGTCAGTTCCTGTCAGATAAGAGCGTGAAAACCGGAGTGGAGGTGGAACTCATCGGTTTGCCGAAGGATCCCAAGAAAAAGTTTCGTACCAAATGGACGGCGACCCCCAACGCCATCAACCCGGAGTGGAACGAAGAGCCTTTCGTCTTTGAGAAGGTCTGTGGTCCTCTCCTGATGTGTCATGTGATGACATCAGATGCTGAAGGTCTTTATGATGTTCTTCAACAGATTCTGCTGCAAGAGATGGCTTACCTCAGGATCGTGGTTCATGAGGAGAGCGGAAAGTTCATAGGTCACAGAATTCTGCCACTGGACGCTCTTCAGACAGGTCAGAAACAAAACATTTATTCATGATTCATAACTACATTCAGAACAAACGAAGCCCTCTGTGTGTCTTATTCATTATGTAAGTGATAATGCACAGGCAAATAATCCCTGACAGCGGGATTGTTAAAACTGAATTTTATGTATAAAATGTGAATTTGATATATTTCATTAGCTCATTTTTTCTGAATGCAGACCTTCTGTGAGGAAAAGTCGTTTAGTTTTGGTGTTAAAGTATGAAACCATGTTCAAACATCACAAACAGGCAAAAATAATAAATATAATATATGTAAATATAATGTCATATATGTGATTAAAAGACATATTTATAATACGTTTTGTGTAATATTAAACTGTCCCTCTCAAAATGATTTGCAGCATGTGGGTTACAGGGTGTTATTAGTTTTGACCGGTTGATATCTGACAATAAAACCCCTTGGTTTGTTGTGACTGGCCAATCAGAATCAAGCATTCAAATGAGCCGTGTAATAAATAATAATATCCCACGTGAAAAAATACTGTATACTAGTATAGTATTCACTACAGTCAGGTGTAGGGTATAATAGTATACTGTACTACATTATAGTAATGACAATCACTTTTATTATTTATTATTTATCATGTTTCTCATTCTACAGTCAATTGATCACCTGTAGTATATACTATAGTATGCAGAGCATTTGAGTGGAGGGGTTTTTATCCAAAGGCCGGAGCTGTTGCTCTTTCTCGCTCCGGTTTCGCCAAAATAAGCGTAACGTCAGGCACCTATCTTCAGTGAAGCGTCACGGAGAGCTGCTTCTGGGGCGTTTTTGAAACATGCCGCGGCGTGTCTGGTGTGAACACAAGCATAGACTAGCATGACTGCGATCAGTTCCATTAGCCCCATCAGAGCCGTAATGTGCCGCAGATGTGTGCGGTGTAAACGAGGGGAAAGGCTTCAGTTGAAAACCACAGGTGTTGGGCATGTAGAGGAATTTTACATTTGAGCGAGCGTGGAGCGATTTCACCAGTTGAGCGGAGCGGTCTGGTGACTACTGAGCGGTGGAGCAGGGGGAACGAACACACGTGAGCGGGGAGCGGAAACTATCACTGCTCAGATCCGCTCACATGCTCTGGTGGTATGTAAGAGATAAGCCACAGCTAGCCGTGGGTTATCACGCTTATACCATGGTTATTTGCCAAATGAAGCTTTAATTGATGTTTACAGTGTCATTTTAGATCACACAGGTGAATATGAGGGTATATGATCCAGTATTCAAACACACCATGGTATAAACCTTAATATGTACTGCTGTAAATTGTAGTATACTGTACTATATTATAATCAGGACTACACTTGGTTGATGTATAACGTGTTCTGTAGTATCCACTATAGTGAATGGAGAAATATACTGTAGTATTATTTAATATTTAAGTGCATTATATAAATCTGCACTTGTACTTCAGTATTCTATGGTATCTGCTATATTAAACTGTAGTATACATGATATCATATTTGCTATAGTGAGGTTCAACAGTACTGTAGTATCTAGAATAGTCAATCCTAAAGTATATCACAGTATTGTTTCATGTGTTGAATGTTTCCTAAGAATGTTTCTTCCCGTTTAATCCTGTATATTATGACACATTATTTCCAATGTTTCTCATTTAGATCCTTTCATTAATAAGCAGCGTGTGTGTGTGTGTGTGTGTGTGTGTGTGTGCAGGTTTCCAGCACATTTGTTTGCGCTGTGAGAGTAATATGCCTCTGACTCTGCCGTCTCTGTTCGTGCACATTGATGTGAAGGATTATATTCCCGCTGCGTTCGCTGGTAAACTCTCACTCTACATCACATTTACACTGCTGTTCATTTCATCTAACACAACATCAAACATGCACTTGTGTCGTCTCCTTTAGATTTCACAGACGCACTTTTCAATCCTGTCAAGACTACAAAGCCTCCGAAGCAAGAGGTAGAAAGAAATCATTCTTTAATAAAGACACACACAGTATTGAACTCTTTTATTCTGATCATTGACCTACAAACATCATCTGAATTCAAGAGTGTTACGTGACCGTCTAGAACTCTTCATTCTTCAGTCTCCACCGGTCTTTTCAATTCAACTAAATGATTAACTCAATATCAAACTAAAATGAGCATGTTTCAATGTATGCATTTAGCAACTCTATTGCAAAAGCAACTCTATTCTATTATTTTCACAGTGACAGATGTACGTCTTACCAAAATTGTGTCAGACGCCGGCTCAATAGCATTATAAATATAATGTTCTGATTACAAACCTACAGATAATAATTCTCACTCCAGCAATATTAACATCATTCGTTTTATATTTGAGTTTTTTCTATCTGCTGTCTGTAGTATTTACTGTAAAGCTGCTTTGCATCAATGCTAATAGATCAAATATGCTAATAGTAAACAAAATGTAAAAATGAGATAACTTCACATGTGTTATGGTTTGTCTCATGATGTTGTCATTTCTAGTGCGCCACATACGTGTCTGAATATGAGTTACCTATGGCTGATGGAGCTGCGACTGCTGCGACTCCTGCAGGTGCATCTTCACACATCACTCGCTCGCTCTCTTACTTCCTGTCTTACTTGTCTTGTTTTCCTCAAATCAAATTGAGATCCTTTTAACGAAGATACAAAGTTTTGTTTCTAAACAGCGTTACCAAACTTAATTCAAGCTATTACTTCATTCCATTAACTTAACTCCAATTGATTTGTCAAACACTGTTTGCAGATATTTTAAAGGTATAAAGTCACTTTGTTTACATTTTTTAAACATTTGTACTTTAAAACAAGACAAAATGAGTGCTTTTTTGTGAGTGCAAGTCTTCAATATGACATCTTATGATATTTACAACTAAACAGAACCAGATCAGAACTCACCATAACAGTCTTTCTGTTTTAACATCAGAACCAAGAGCCTCTGAGAGTCCAGCAGAGGGCGACGCCGAACCTCCAAAACCTGAGGAAAAACCAGAGCCAGCACCTGAACCTGAACCAGAACCAGCCCCGGAGCCAAAACCAGAACCAGCTGCTGAACCAGAACCAGCCCCGGAGCCAAAACCAGAACCAGCTGCTGAACCAGAACCAGCTGCTGAACCAGAACCAGCCCAGGAGCCAAAACCAGAACCAGCTGCTGAACCAGAACCAGCCCCGGAGCCAAAACCAGAACCAGCTGCTGAACCAGAACCAGCTGCTGAACCAGAACCAGCCCCAGAGCCAAAACCAGAGCCAGCTCCAGAACCAACTGCTGAAGCGAAACTGGAGGAAGATCAAGAGCCAGCCCTTGAAACAAAACCAGCGGAAAATCCAGAAGCAGAACCAGAACAAAAACTCGAGGAAAATCCGGAGGCAGCTCCTGAAACCGATCCCAAAACAGAGGAGCCTCCTGCCGACCCATCAGGTGATCGAGACCCGGTCCCGTCTGACACCAGACTGATGACGCATACAGACGCTGACCTTTGATCTCATCTCGTTTCAGACCCGCCCACCGTGACCTGTGAGGAACTGCAGCAGCACAAGAACTTCCTGAAGGTCTCCAAGAAACAAGAGAAAGACCTGAAGGACATGGAGAAGAAGTTTCGGAAGAAACGCGATGACGTGACGCAGAAATACGGCAAACAGATGGAAGTGCTGAAGAAGAAGAGCTCGGTTAAGAAGTAAAAACCCAAAACCTTTCACCAGCGTTCAGTTCTCTGGTCAAGTGTTCTGGAGCTCTGGAAAGATCTTGTTTGTTGTTTCTGTGTGACTCCACAGGTCAGAAGGTTCTGAGCCAACCGAACAGATCACAGACATCAAGCAGAAGCTTCAGACTGATCTCAGAGCTGTGCTGGTGGAACACTACGATCAGACCAAGAACAAGAAAGAGCAGCAGAACACTGAGGTAACCACAGATCTCAAAGTCATCATGACAAACTATGATCTTCTCCTTCATAGCTCAGGACATTTCTCAGGAGGAACAAAGAAGTGTGACGCCAGTGTAGATGTGAAATCATCTGGATTTGATGAGAAATGTTTGAGTTACCCTGTTGAAAAAAACTGCTTAGGTATGTTTTCATGCTGGTTTGCTGGTTTGTGCTGGTTTAAGGTGTTTTTTGCAGGTATGAGCTGGTCATTTGCCTGTTTAATCTGGTCATGTGCTGGTTAAAAATGTTAATATGCTGGTTTATGCTGGTCATGTGCTGGTTTAAGATGGTCATGTCCTGGTTTATGCTGGTCATGTGCTGGTTTAAGATGGTCATGTGCTGGTTTATGCTGGTCATGTGCTGGTTTAAGGTAGTTTAAGATGGTCATTTGCTGGTTTAAGATGATCTTTAGCTGGTTTTTGCTGGTTTCAGCTGGTCATTTACCTATATAAGATGGTCATGTGTTGGTTTAAACTTGTAATGTGCTGGCATAAAATGGACAAACCAGCATCAAAACCTACCTAACCAGCATATGCTGTTTTTTCAACAGGGTTGATATTGAGATCCTTAATAAAATTGTTTTTTGATTGCAGTCGAGACAAATCTAAACTAATTTTAACACATTGTTGACGTCTCTTCTCAAACTCTAATGACACACACATTTTCACTCTTTTTCTCCTCATGAGAAATATCTGAGACTCAAACGAGACTTCAGCAAAGATTTCTATTTGCTCTCCATATAATCTCATTAATGTCTATCAGAAATAATTGAAATAATTGTGTTTATATAATGAGTTTTCTTTCTTGCGGGTGTGAAAGCACAATATTGGCACACATTTAGGGGATTCGGAGTAGAGTGTGACACAGGAGTGGATTCTCAAACCTCTCCCGTCCCACTCCTCAAAAAAAATTCTGGTCCAAATCCCATTATTTAATTACTTTTCCCTTGAGAGAAACTAAAGTAAGGGATTATTCTTATGTTTCTGTAATTTAATTACAGTTACTTCTGACGTAACTAAATACTGTGTCATATATTCAATAGTGAAACTGACATCCAAATTATAAATCTAACTTTAAAATCTGTGCTTTAATGTGTAATTCTCACATTATTTATACTTTTGTCAGTTAATAATAATACTTTATGTAGTTTAATATTATTTATTTGAATGAATTAAAAGAGCCGTTTCATTCCTATCCTTGAATCACTGAACTGATCAAGGTTGATGTAGGATATAGAAAGTCATTAGTAATAAGTCATAAAATACTTTTGGAGAGAGACATTTGTACAGTAATCTAATTACACTATTGAATATGTAACTAGTAACTAGTAATTCATTACTTTTTCAGAGTAACTTACCCTACACTGGTGGTGAAGTCGCCTACTTCTCTTATATTATTAGTGGTTTGCATATCAACTTAGTGCATTAGCGCCACCAGCTGTTACGGGTGTGTGAAGGACATCATTCACTTAACCAGACACACTAAAGCAAACAGAAGATTACACGTTTATTTATATCAAAGTATATTTGTGTATTCCCGGTCCAGCCCACTGCCGCTGACATTGTTTCCTGT
>CM056464.1:22109819-22135198 GCA_029783895.1 Triplophysa bombifrons
GAGTGAGAGTGAGTGAGTGACAGGTCAGTGAGTGAGTGAGTGAGTGAATGAGAGTGAGTGAGTGACAGGTGAGTGAGTGAGTGAGTGAGTGAGAGTGAGTGACAGGTGGGTGAGTGAGTGACAGGTGAGTGAGTGAGTGAGTGAGTGAGTGAGAGTGAGTGACAGGTGAGTGAGTGAGTGAGTGAGTGACAGGTGAGTGAGTGAGTGAGCGAGTGAGTGAGTGACAGGTGAGTGAGTGAATGAGTGAGTGACAGGTGAGTGAGTGAGTGAGTGACAGGTGAGTGACAGGTGAGTGAGTGAGTGACAGGTGAGTGACAGGTGAGTGAGCAAGTGAGTGAGTGAGTGAGTGAGTGAGAGTGAGTGAGTGAGTGACAGGTGAGTGAGTGAGTGACAGGTGAGTGAGTGAGTGACTGAGTGAGCGAGTGAGTGAGTGACAGGTGAGTGAGTGAGTGAGTGACAGGTGAGTGAGTGAGTGAGTGACAGGTGAGTGAGTGACAGGTGAGTGAGTGAGTGAGTGAGTGAGTGAGCGAGTGAGTGAGTGACAGGTGAGTGAGTGAGTGAGTGAGTGAGTGAGTGAGTGACAGGTGAGAGAGTGAGTGAGTGAGTGAGTGAGTGACAGGTGAGTGACAGGTGAGTGAGTGAGTGACAGGTGAGTGACAGGTGAGTGAGTGAGTGAGTGAGAGTGAGTGAGTGAGAGTGAGTGAGTGAGTAAGTGACAGGTGAGTGAGTGAGTGAGTGAGTGAGAGTGAGTGAGTGAGTGAGTGAGTGAGTGAGTGAGTGAGTGAGTGAGTGAGTGAGTGAGGGAGTGAGGCAAGGCAAGGCAAGGCAAGGCAATTTTATTTATATAGCACATTTCATACACAGTGGCAATTCAAAGTGCTTTATATAGAAGAAATTAAAATAATAAAAAGAAATAAGAGTAATTAAAACAGTTTATAAAAATAAAATACAGTACAGTACAGACAGTCGGACGAACATTGGCACAGTGCTCATTCATTAAATGCATAGCTAAACAGATGCGTTTTGAGTCTGGATTTGAAAGTGACTATTGTAGGAGCACATCTGATCTCCTCTGGAAGCTGGTTCCAGCTGCGGCTGGCATAATAGCTAAAAGCAGATTCGCCATGCTTTGAGTGAACCCTTGGTATTTCTAGCTGATGTGATCCTAGTGATCTGAGTGATCTGTTGGGTTTATATTCATTGAGCATCTCTGCAATGTATTGAGGTCCTAGGCCATTGAATGATTTATATACCAGTAATAATACTTTAAAATCAATCCTAAATTTAACTGGGAGCCAGTGTAAAGACCTGAGGACTGGTGTGATATGTTCATATTTTCTAGTTCTGCTCAGAATCCTGGCGGCAGCGTTCTGTATGAGCTGCAACTGTCTAATGGTCTTTTTGGGAAGGCCAGTGAGGAGTCCATTACAGTAATCCACCCTGCTGGTGATGAAAGCATGAACAAGTTTCTCTAAGTCTTGTCTGGAAACAAAGCATCTAATTCTTGCAATATTTTTCAGATGGTAGTATGCTGATTTGGTTATTGCTTTGACATGACTACTGAAACTAAGGTCTGACTCTAGTGTCACACCAAGATTCCTGACTTGATTTTTAGTTGTTTGACCCCTAGAGTGAAGGTATGCGTTCACCTTGAAAACTTCATCTTTGTTTCCAAATGCAATGACTTCAGTTTTGTCTTTGTTTAATTGAAGAAAGTTTTGACACATCCAATTGTTGACTTCATCGATGCATTGGCACAGGGAGTCAATGGGGCTGTAATCGTTAGGCGATAGGGCTAAGTAGATCTGTGTGTCGTCTGCATAGCTGTGGTAAGCAATTTTGTTCTTTCTCATTATTTGGCTCATTGGGAGCATATACAGGTTGAACAGGATTGGCGCAAGAATTGAGCCTTGAGGGACTCCGCATGTCATGGATGTCCACTCAGACTTATGATCTCCTATACTCACATAATAACCTCTCCCATCTAAGTATGACCTGAACCATTTTAGGACTATCCCAGAAAGCCCCACCCAGTTTTCCAGCCTGTCAAGAAGTATGTTATGATCGACAGTGTCAAATGCAGCACTGAGGTCGAGTAGTATCAGCACTGATAATTTGCCTGAATCAGTATTTAAGCGAATATCGTTTATTATCTTTATGAGCGCTGTCTCTGTGCTGTGATGTGGTCGGAAACCAGATTGAAAATTGTCAAAGTATCCATTCGCGCATAAGAATTTATTCAGCTGATTGAAGACAACTTTTTCAATGATCTTGCCTATGAAAGGAAGATTTGAGATCGGTCTATAGCTGCTTAATATGGTCTTATCCAGATTGTTCTTTTTCAGGAGGGGCTTTACAACTGCAGTTTTCAGGGAGTTTGGAAAACTCCCAGAGAGAAGTGAGGCATTTACCACTTCTAGAAGATCTGCTTCTAAACTGTTTAACACACTTTTGAAAAATGATGTGGGAAGTGTGTCAAGAGAACAGGTTGATGTTTTAAGGTGCTGTACGGTTTCTTCCAAAATTGTGCCATCAATTTCTTTGAAGTCAGACATAGTAACAACTTTCTCAGGTGGTTTGATTATCTGTCTAACCCCAGGGCAACTCAAGGATGTGCTGATCACCTTTCTGATATTATTGATTTTCTCACAGAAGAAAGAAGCAAACTCACTGCACTTGTTGTCTGAGAGCATTTCACTGGGAATCTGGTTTGGCGGGTTTGTCAGTCTCTCTACAGTAGCAAAAAGAGTGCGTGTGTTGTTTAAATTACTGTTTATAATATTTGAGAAGAAAGTCTGTCTAGCTTTGCCTAGTTCCATATTAAAAGCATGTAGGCTGTCTTTGTAGATGTTATAATGGACTACAAGTTTTGTCTTCCGCCATATGCGTTCTGCTTTTCTGCATTGTCTTTTCATATTTTGCACTGCTGTTGAGTTTCTCCAAGGTGCTTTTTGTCTGCCACTCTTCTTCCTGACTTTCACAGGAGCAATATCATCAATTACAGTTTTAACTTTTGAGTTAAAGGAATCAAGGAGAAAATCAACAGAGTCTGCAGATATGCTTGGTGTTAAGGATATAGCCTTCATAAATAGTACACTAATGTTCTCATTTAAGCATCTCTTCTTGACAGACACAGATCTAGCTTCAGTGGCAGGAGAGATCAATATATCAAAGAAAATACAGAAATGATCAGACAGTGCTAAATCCTTGATAACAATCGATGAAATGTTTAGACCCTTACTGATAAGTAAATCTAGAGTGTGCCCACGATTGTGTGTGGGTGCATGTACATGCTGAGTAAGATCAAAAGTTTTTAAAACAGTATTGATTTCTTTTGCCATATTGGTTTCTGCATTATCTATGTGGATGTTAAAATCTCCAGCAATGGCAAAACAGTCAAACTCTGAGGTAATTGTCGATAACAGTTCTGTAAAGTCCTCAGCAAAGGCTGGAGAGTATTTTGGAGGCCTGTAAATAATGATAAGTAAAATGCGTGGAGCACCTTTTAACACAATACCCAGATATTCGAAAGACAAGTAATTCCCATTGAAGGGATTGAGTGAGTGAGTGAGTGAGTGAGTGAGTGAGTGAGTGAGTGAGGGAGTGAGTGAGGGAGTGAGTGAGTGAGGGAGTGAGTGACAGGTGAGAGAATGAGTGAGGGAGTGAGTGAGGGAGTGAGTGAGGGAGGGAGTGAGTGAGTGAGGGAGTGAGGGAGTGACAGGTGAGTGAGTGAGTGAATGAGGGAGTGAGTGAGTGACAGGTGAGGGAGTGAGTGACATGTGAGGGAGTGAGTGACATGTGAGAGAATGAGTGAGTGAGTGACAGGTGAGTGAGTGAGTGAGTAAGTGAGTGAGTGAGTGACAGGTGAGTGAGTGAGTGACAGGTGAGGGAGTGAGTGACATGTGAGAGAGTGAGTGAGTGAGTGACAGGTGAGTGAGTGAGTGAGTAAGTGAGTGACAGGTGAGTGAGTGAGTGAGTGAGTGACAGGTGAGTGAGTGAGTGAGTGAGTGAGTGACAGGTGAGTGAGTGAGTGAGTGACAGGTGAGTGAGTGAGTGAGTGAGTGACAGGTGAGTGAGTGAGTGAGTGAGTGAGTGAGTGACAGGTGAGAGAGTGAGTGAGAGAGTGAGTGAGTGAGTGAGTGAGTGAGTGAGTGAGTGAGGGAGTGAGTGAGGGAGTGAGTGAGTGAGGGAGTGAGGGAGTGAGGGAGTGAGTGAGTGAGTGAGTGAGTGAGTGAGGGAGTGAGTGAGTGAGTGAGTGAGTGAGGGAGTGAGTGAGTGAGTGAGTGACGAGTGAGTGAGTGAGTGACGAGTGAGTGAGTGAGTGAGTGAGTGAATAAGTGATTGACAGGTGAGTGAGTGAGTGACAGGTGAGTGAGTGACAGGTGAGAGAGTGAGTGAGTGAGTGAGCGACAGGTGAGTGAGTGAGTGAGTGAGTGAGTAAGTGAGTGACAGGTGAGAGAGTGAGTGAGGGAGTGAGTGAGTGAGGGAGTGAGTGAGTGAGTGAGGGAGTGAGGGAGTGAGTGAGGGAGTGACAGGTGAGTGAGTGAGTGAGTGAGTGAGTGAGTGAGGGAGTGAGTGAGTGAGTGAGTGAGTGAGTGAGGGAGTGAGTGAGTGAGTGAGTGACGAGTGAGTGAGTGAGTGACGAGTGAGTGAGTGAGTGAGTGAGTGAGTGAGTGAATAAGTGATTGACAGGTGAGTGAGTGAGTGACAGGTGAGTGAGTGACAGGTGAGAGAGTGAGTGAGTGAGTGAGCGACAGGTGAGTGAGTGAGTGAGTAAGTGAGTGACAGGTGAGTGAGTGAGTGAGGGAGTGAGGGAGTGAGTGAGTGAGTAAGTGAGTGACAGGTGAGTGAGTGAGTGAGGGAGTGAGAGAGTGAGTGAGTGAGAGAGTGAGTGAGTGAGTGAGCGACAGGTGAGTGAGTGAGTGAGTAAGTGAGTGACAGGTGAGTGAGTGAGGGAGTGAGGGAGTGAGGGAGTGAGTGAGTGAGGGAGTGAGTGAGTGAGGGATTGAGTGAGTGAGTGAGTGAGTGAGTGAGTGACAGGTGAGAGAATGAGTGAGGGAGTGAGTGAGGGAGTGAGTGAGGGAGTGAGGGAGGGAGTGAGTGAGGGAGTGAGTGAGGGAGTGACAGGTGAGGGAGTGAGTGAGGGAGGGAGTGAGTGGGGGAGTGAGGGAGTGAGTGAGTGAGTGAGTGAGGGAGGGAGGGAGTGAGTGAGTGAGGGAGGGAGTGAGGGAGTGAGTGAGTGAGTGAGTGACAGGTGAGTGAGTGAGTGAGTGAGTGAGCGACAGGTGAGTGAGTGAGTGAGTAAGTGAGTGACAGGTGAGTGAGTGAGTGAGTGAGTGAGGGAGTGAGGGAGTGAGTGAGAGAGTGAGTGAGTGAGTGAGCGACAGGTGAGTGAGTGAGTAAGTGAGTGACAGGTGAGTGAGTGAGTGAGTGAGTGAGTGAGTGAGTGAGTGAGGGAGTGAGGGAGTGAGTGAGTGAGGGATTGAGTGAGTGAGTGAGTGAGGGAGTGAGTGAGTGAGGGAGTGAGTGAGGGAGGGAGTGAGTGAGGGAGTGAGTGAGGGAGTGAGGGAGTGAGTGAGTGAGGGAGTGAGTGAGTGAGTGAGGGAGTGAGGGAGGGAGTGAGGGAGTGAGGGAGTGAGGGAGTGAGTGAGGGAGGGAGTGAGTGGGGGAGTGAGGGAGTGAGTGAGTGAGTGAGTGAGTGAGTGAGTGAGTGAAGGAGCGAGCGAGTGAGCGAGTGAGCGAGGGAGTGAGGGAGTGAGCGAGTGAGTGAGCGAGTGAGTGAGGGAGTGAGGGAGGGAGTGAGTGGGGGAGTGAAGGAGTGAGTGAGTGAGTGAGGGAGTGAGGGAGTGAGGGAGTGAGTGAGGGAGGGAGTGAGGGAGGGAGTGAGTGGGGGAGTGAGGGAGTGAGTGAGTGAGTGAGTGAGGGAGTGAGGGAGTGAGGGAGTGAGTGAGTGAGTGAGGGAGTGAGGGAGTGAGTGAGTGAGTGAGTGAGTGAGTGAGTGAGGGAGTGAGGGAGTGAGTGAGGGAGTGAGTGAGTGAGTGAGTGAGTGAGTGAGTGAGGGAGTGAGTGAGTGAGTGAGGGAGTGAGTGAGGGAGGGAGTGACAGGTGAGTGAGTGAGTGAGTGAGTGAGTGAGGGAGTGAGTGAGGGAGTGAGTGAGTGAGTGAGTGAGGGAGGGAGGGAGTGAGTGAGTGAGGGAGTGAGTGAGTGAGGGAGTGAGTGAGTGAGTGAGTGAGTGAGTGAGTGAGTGAGGGAGTGAGTGAGGGAGGGAGTGAGGGAGTGAGTGAGGGAGTGAGGCAGTGAGTGAGGGAGTGAGGGAGTGAGTGAGTGGGTGAGTGAGGGAGTGAGTGAGTGAGTGAGTGAGGGAGTGAGCGAGTGAGCGAGTGAGCGAGGGAGCGAGGGAGCGAGTGAGGGAGTGAGTGAGTGAGGGAGTGAGTGAGTGAGTGAGTGAGTGAGTGAGTGAGGGAGTGAGTGAGGGAGTGAGTGAGGGAGTGAGTGAGGCAGTGAGTGAGGCAGTGAGTGAGGGAGTGAGGGAGTGAGTGAGTGACAGGTGAGTGAGTGAGTGACAGGTGAGAGAGTGAGTGAGTGAGTGAGCGACAGGTGAGTGAGTGAGTGAGTGAGTGAGTAAGTGAGTGACAGGTGAGTGAGTGAGTGAGGGAGTGAGGGAGTGAGGGAGTGAGTGAGTGAGTGAGAGAGTGAGTGAGTGAGTGAGCGACAGGTGAGTGAGTGAGTGAGTGAGTAAGTGAGTGACAGGTGAGTGAGTGAGTGAGTGAGTGAGTGAGAGAGTGAGTGAGTGAGTGAGCGACAGGTGAGTGAGTGAGTGAGTAAGTGAGTGACAGGTGAGTGAGTGAGGGAGTGAGGGAGTGAGTGAGTGAGGGAGTGAGTGAGTGAGGGATTGAGTGAGTGAGTGAGTGAGTGAGTGACAGGTGAGAGAATGAGTGAGGGAGTGAGTGAGGGAGTGAGTGAGGGAGTGAGGGAGGGAGTGAGTGAGGGAGTGAGTGAGGGAGTGACAGGTGAGGGAGTGAGTGAGGGAGGGAGTGAGTGGGGGAGTGAGGGAGGGAGTGAGTGAGTGAGGGAGGGAGTGAGGGAGTGAGTGAGTGAGTGAGTGACAGGTGAGTGAGTGAGTGAGTGAGTGAGTGAGTGAGCGACAGGTGAGTGAGTGAGTGAGTAAGTGAGTGACAGGTGAGTGAGTGAGTGAGTGAGTGAGTGAGGGAGTGAGGGAGTGAGTGAGAGAGTGAGTGAGTGAGTGAGCGACAGGTGAGTGAGTGAGTAAGTGAGTGACAGGTGAGTGAGTGAGTGAGTGAGTGAGTGAGGGAGTGAGGGAGTGAGTGAGTGAGGGATTGAGTGAGTGAGTGAGTGAGGGAGTGAGTGAGTGACAGGTGAGAGAATGAGTGAGGGAGTGAGTGAGTGAGGGAGTGAGTGAGTGACAGGTGAGTGAGTGAGTGAGTGAGTGACAGGTGAGTGAGTGAGTGAGTGAGTGAGTGAGGGAGTGAGGGAGTGAGTGAGTGAGGGATTGAGTGAGTGAGTGAGTGAGGGAGTGAGTGAGTGACAGGTGAGAGAATGAGTGAGGGAGTGAGTGAGTGAGGGAGTGAGTGAGGGAGGGAGTGAGTGAGGGAGTGAGTGAGGGAGTGAGGGAGTGAGTGAGTGAGGGAGTGAGTGAGTGAGTGAGGGAGTGAGGGAGGGAGTGAGGGAGTGAGGGAGTGAGGGAGTGAGTGAGGGAGGGAGTGAGTGGGGGAGTGAGGGAGTGAGTGAGTGAGTGAGTGAGGGAGTGAGTGAGGGAGTGACAGGTGAGGGAGTGAGGGAGTGAGTGAGGGAGGGAGTGAGTGGGGGAGTGAGGGAGTGAGTGAGTGAGTGAGTGAGTGAGTGAGTGAGTGAGTGAAGGAGCGAGCGAGTGAGCGAGTGAGCGAGTGAGCGAGGGAGTGAGGGAGTGGGGGAGTGAGGGAGTGAGTGAGTGAGTGAGTGAGTGAGTGAGGGAGTGAGGGAGTGAGGGAGTGAGTGAGGGAGGGAGTGAGGGAGGGAGTGAGTGGGGGAGTGAGGGAGTGAGTGAGTGAGTGAGTGAGGGAGTGAGGGAGTGAGTGAGTGAGTGAGGGAGGGAGTGAGGGAGTGAGTGAGTGAGTGAGTGAGTGAGTGAGTGAGGGAGTGAGTGAGGGAGTGAGTGAGTGAGTGAGTGAGTGAGTGAGTGAGGGAGTGAGTGAGGGAGTGAGTGAGTGAGTGAGGGAGTGAGTGAGGGAGGGAGTGACAGGTGAGTGAGTGAGTGAGTGAGTGAGGGAGTGAGTGAGTGAGGGAGTGAGTGAGTGAGTGAGTGAGTGAGGGAGGGAGGGAGGGAGTGAGTGAGTGAGGGAGTGAGTGAGTGAGGGAGTGAGTGAGTGAGTGAGTGAGTGAGGGAGTGAGTGAGGGAGGGAGTGAGGGAGTGAGTGAGGGAGTGAGGCAGTGAGTGAGGGAGTGAGGGAGTGAGTGAGTGAGTGGGTGAGTGAGGGAGTGAGTGAGTGAGTGAGTGAGGGAGTGAGTGAGGGAGTGAGCGAGTGAGCGAGTGAGCGAGGGAGCGAGGGAGCGAGTGAGGGAGTGAGTGAGTGAGGGAGTGAGTGAGTGAGTGAGTGAGTGAGTGAGTGAGTGAGTGAGTGAGTGAGTGAGTGAGTGAGTGAGTGAGGGAGTGAGTGAGGGAGTGAGTGAGGGAGTGAGTGAGGCAGTGAGTGAGGCAGTGAGTGAGGGAGTGAGGGAGTGAGTGAGTGACAGGTGAGTGAGTGAGTGACAGGTGAGAGAGTGAGTGAGTGAGTGAGCGACAGGTGAGTGAGTGAGTGAGTGAGTGAGTAAGTGAGTGACAGGTGAGTGAGTGAGTGAGGGAGTGAGGGAGTGAGTGAGTGAGTGAGAGAGTGAGTGAGTGAGTGAGCGACAGGTGAGTGAGTGAGTGAGTGAGTAAGTGAGTGACAGGTGAGTGAGTGAGTGAGTGAGTGAGTGAGTGAGTGAGTGAGTGAGTGAGTGAGGGAGTGAGTGAGTGAGGGAGTGAGTGAGTGAGGGATTGAGTGAGTGAGTGAGTGAGGGAGTGAGTGAGGGAGTGAGGGAGTGAGTGAGTGAGTGAGTGAGTGAGTGAGGGAGTGAGTGAGTGAGTGAGTGAGTGAGGGAGTGAGTGAGTGAGTGAGTGAGTGAGTGAGTGAGTGAGGGAGTGAGTGAGGGAGTGAGTGAGGGAGTGAGTGAGGCAGTGAGTGAGGCAGTGAGTGAGGGAGTGAGGGAGTGAGTGAGTGACAGGTGAGTGAGTGAGTGACAGGTGAGAGAGTGAGTGAGTGAGTGAGCGACAGGTGAGTGAGTGAGTGAGTGAGTAAGTGAGTGACAGGTGAGTGAGGGAGTGAGGGAGTGAGGGAGTGAGGGAGTGAGTGAGTGAGTGAGAGAGTGAGTGAGTGAGTGAGCGACAGGTGAGTGAGTGAGTGAGTGAGTAAGTGAGTGACAGGTGAGTGAGTGAGTGAGTGAGAGAGTGAGTGAGTGAGTGAGCGACAGGTGAGTGAGTGAGTGAGTAAGTGAGTGACAGGTGAGTGAGTGAGGGAGTGAGGGAGTGAGGGAGTGAGTGAGTGAGGGAGTGAGTGAGTGAGGGATTGAGTGAGTGAGTGAGTGAGTGAGTGAGTGACAGGTGAGAGAATGAGTGAGGGAGTGAGTGAGGGAGTGAGTGAGGGAGTGAGATAGGGAGTGAGTGAGGGAGTGAGTGAGGGAGTGACAGGTGAGGGAGTGAGTGAGGGAGGGAGTGAGTGGGGGAGTGAGGGAGTGAGTGAGTGAGTGAGTGAGTGAGGGAGGGAGGGAGGGAGTGAGTGAGTGAGGGAGGGAGTGAGGGAGTGAGTGAGTGAGTGAGTGACAGGTGAGTGAGTGAGTGAGTGAGTGAGCGACAGGTGAGTGAGTGAGTGAGTAAGTGAGTGACAGGTGAGTGAGTGAGTGAGTGAGTGAGTGAGGGAGTGAGGGAGTGAGTGAGAGAGTGAGTGAGTGAGTGAGCGACAGGTGAGTGAGTGAGTAAGTGAGTGACAGGTGAGTGAGTGAGTGAGTGAGTGAGTGAGTGAGGGAGTGAGGGAGTGAGTGAGTGAGGGATTGAGTGAGTGAGTGAGGGAGTGAGGGAGTGAGTGAGGGAGGGAGTGAGTGGGGGAGTGAGGGAGTGAGTGAGTGAGTGAGTGAGGGAGTGAGTGAGGGAGTGACAGGTGAGGGAGTGAGGGAGTGAGTGAGGGAGGGAGTGAGTGGGGGAGTGAGGGAGTGAGTGAGTGAGTGAGTGAGTGAGTGAGTGAGTGAGTGAAGGAGCGAGCGAGTGAGCGAGTGAGCGAGGGAGTGAGGGAGTGAGCGAGTGAGTGAGCGAGTGAGTGAGGGAGTGAGGGAGGGAGTGAGTGGGGGAGTGAGGGAGTGAGTGAGTGAG
This sequence comes from Triplophysa bombifrons, assembly GCA_029783895.1. Classification (NCBI taxonomy): domain Eukaryota; kingdom Metazoa; phylum Chordata; class Actinopteri; order Cypriniformes; family Nemacheilidae; genus Triplophysa; species Triplophysa bombifrons. The sequence continues at coordinate 22,120,199 of CM056464.1, forward strand.
TGAGTGAGTGAGGGAGTGAGGGAGTGAGTGAGGGAGGGAGTGAGGGAGGGAGTGAGTGGGGGAGTGAGGGAGTGAGTGAGTGAGTGAGTGAGTGAGGGAGTGAGGGAGTGAGTGAGTGAGTGAGGGAGGGAGTGAGGGAGTGAGTGAGTGAGTGAGTGAGTGAGTGAGTGAGTGAGTGAGTGAGTGAGTGAGTGAGTGAGGGAGTGAGTGAGGGAGTGAGTGAGTGAGTGAGTGAGTGAGTGAGTGAGGGAGTGAGTGAGGGAGTGAGTGAGTGAGTGAGGGAGTGAGTGAGGGAGGGAGTGACAGGTGAGTGAGTGAGTGAGTGAGTGAGTGAGTGAGGGAGTGAGTGAGTGAGGGAGTGAGTGAGTGAGTGAGTGAGGGAGGGAGGGAGTGAGTGAGTGAGGGAGTGAGTGAGTGAGGGAGTGAGTGAGTGAGTGAGTGAGTGAGGGAGTGAGTGAGGGAGGGAGTGAGGCAGTGAGTGAGGGAGTGAGGGAGTGAGTGAGGGAGTGGGTGAGTGAGGGAGTGAGTGAGTGAGTGAGGGAGTGAGTGAGGGAGTGGGTGAGTGAGGGAGTGAGTGAGTGAGTGAGGGAGTGAGTGAGGGAGTGAGCGAGTGAGCGAGTGAGCGAGGGAGCGAGGGAGCGAGTGAGGGAGTGAGTGAGTGAGGGAGTGAGTGAGTGAGTGAGGGAGTGAGTGAGGGAGTGAGTGAGGGAGTGAGTGAGGCAGTGAGTGAGGCAGTGAGTGAGGGAGTGAGGGAGTGAGTGAGTGACAGGTGAGTGAGTGAGTGACAGGTGAGAGAGTGAGTGAGTTAGTGAGCGACAGGTGAGTGAGTGAGTGAGTGAGTGAGTAAGTGAGTGACAGGTGAGTGAGTGAGTGAGGGAGTGAGGGAGTGAGGGAGTGAGTGAGTGAGTGAGAGAGTGAGTGAGTGAGTGAGCGACAGGTGAGTGAGTGAGTGAGTGAGTGAGTAAGTGAGTGACAGGTGAGTGAGTGAGTGAGTGAGTGAGTGAGTGAGGGAGTGAGTGAGTGAGGGAGTGAGTGAGTGAGGGATTGAGTGAGTGAGTGAGTGAGGGAGTGAGTGAGGGAGTGAGGGAGTGAGTGAGTGAGTGAGTGAGTGAGTGAGTGAGGGAGTGAGTGAGTGAGTGAGTGAGTGAGTGAGGGAGTGAGTGAGTGAGTGAGGGAGTGAGGGAGTGAGTGAGTGAGTGAGTGAGTGAGTGAGTGAGTGAGTGAGTGAGTGAGGGAGTGAGGGAGTGAGTGAGTGAGTGAGTGAGTGAGTGAGTGAGTGAGTGAGGGAGTGAGGGAGTGAGTGAGTGAGAGAGTGAGTGAGTGAGTGAGCGACAGGTGAGTGAGTGAGTGAGTGAGTAAGTGAGTGACAGGTGAGTGAGTGAGTGAGTGAGTGAGTGAGTGAGTGAGGGAGTGAGTGAGTGAGGGAGTGAGTGAGTGAGGGATTGAGTGAGTGAGTGAGTGAGGGAGTGAGTGAGGGAGTGAGGGAGTGAGTGAGTGAGTGAGTGAGTGAGTGAGTGAGTGAGTGAGTGAGGGAGTGAGTGAGTGAGTGAGTGAGGGAGTGAGTGAGTGAGTGAGTGAGGGAGTGAGCGAGTGAGCGAGGGAGTGAGGGAGCGAGTGAGGGAGTGAGTGAGTGAGGGAGTGAGGGAGTGAGTGAGGGAGTGAGGGAGTGAGTGAGTGAGTGAGTGAGGGAGTGAGGGAGTGAGTGAGTGAGGGAGTGAGTGAGTGAGTGAGTGAGGGAGTGAGGGAGTGAGTGAGTGAGAGAGTGAGTGAGTGAGTGAGCGACAGGTGAGTGAGTGAGTGAGTGAGTAAGTGAGTGACAGGTGAGTGAGTGAGTGAGTGAGTGAGTGAGTGAGGGAGTGAGTGAGTGAGGGAGTGAGTGAGTGAGGGATTGAGTGAGTGAGTGAGTGAGGGAGTGAGTGAGGGAGTGAGGGAGTGAGTGAGTGAGTGAGTGAGTGAGTGAGTGAGTGAGGGAGTGAGTGAGTGAGTGAGTGAGGGAGCGAGTGAGGGAGTGAGTGAGTGAGGGAGTGAGGGAGTGAGTGAGGGAGTGAGGGAGTGAGTGAGTGAGTGAGTGAGTGAGTGAGGGAGTGAGTGAGTGAGTGAGTGAGCGAGCGAGTGAGTGAGGGAGCGAGCGAGCGAGCGAGTGAGTGAGTGAGTGAGGGAGCGAGTGAGCGAGGGAGTGAGCGAGTGAGCGAGGGAGTGAGCGAGTGAGTGAGGGAGTGAGGGAGTGAGCGAGTGAGTGAGCGAGTGAGTGAGGGAGTGAGGGAGTGAGTGAGGGAGTGAGGGAGTGAGGGATTAAACAAGTGAGTAAGCAGATGATGAAGTGAATATGTTGAAGACACAAATGATAGGACAAACAGTGTAGATGAAAATTGAAGGAGAGAGTGCTGTGTAGATGAGAGCGAGTAACCATGACAACGGTTGGACACAAAGCTGTGGTTTGGTTTGTGTTCTAACAGACGCACACACACAGATGAGGTCAGGCTGACTAACACTCTCTCTCTTCTGTCTCATGTGTGTGTTTATCTGACTCACTCTTGTGTTCTTATGTCGTCTCATAAAAATTCATTCACATTTCTCACGGCACATCAGTTCACATCATCAGCGTCTCAGCTGAAGCTCTTTCACATGTCAGCATCACACATTAGAGCACACGACACATCATCAGATCCAAGCAGAAAGAATCTTCTCCTCGGTGAAGCAGACACATGTTGATTTAACATGATGCAACCTGTAAATAAATGTTCCAAACAAAACAAACATGAGATGACATCAAACAATCCACCGCTATAAAAAGTGTTTTAAAAATGTAGAATTACACAAATGAGGTTGTGTTTTTGATGCGGTTTCATTTGACAATGTTGTTGGGATACTGAGGTCTTGTCCATGAGCGGGACAGAGAGGAGAGTCTGGCGACTCCACGTGATGCTGGACAACAATAGCAGCACATGGATGTTCTCGTGCAGATGACTCTGGTGTTCACAGACACATGTTCTGAAGTGAATGGAATCACACGCCTCGTACTCTATGTTTCTCTCTGACTGCTCGCTCGCATATTCACATACATCTGAGCCATGTTCGAACACATGTGTGTGTCTGAACTTGTGTGTCTCAACACGTGTGTGTGTGTGTATGCGTGTGTGTTTGTGTGTCTGAAAACGTTTGTGTCTGTGTGTGTCTGAACACGTGTGTGTGCGTGTGTGTCTGAACAAGTGTGTGTCTGAACACGTGTGTGTGTCTCAGCACGTATGTGTGTGTGTGTCTCAGCACGTGTGTGTGTGTGTCTGAACACGTGTGTGTGTCTCAGCACGTGTGTGTGTGTGTCTGAACACGTGTGTGTGTCTCAGCACGTGTGTGTGTGTGTGTCTCAGCACGTGTGTGTGTGTGTCTCAGCACGTGTGTGTGTGTGTCTGAACACGTGTGTGTGTGTCTCAGCACGTGTGTGTGTGTGTGTGTGTGTCTGAACACGTGTGTGTGTCTCAGCACGTGTGTGTGTGTGTGTCTCAGCACGTGTGTGTGTGTGTGTCTCAACACATGTGTGTGTGTGTCTGAACACGTGTGTGTGTCTCAGCACGTGTGTGTGTGTGTGTGTCTGAACACGTGTGTGTGTCTCAGCACGTGTGTGTGTGTGTGTCTCAGCACGTGTGTGTGTGTGTCTGAACACGTGTGTGTGTGTCTCAGCACGTGTGTGTGTGTGTTTTCAGTCAAAGGTACTTTAAAGAAGCATCTCTTTCTTACCTTTTATCATCTGAAGAAGCTTTTGTGAGACAGAAAGTTTCTTTGAATGTTAAATGTTCTTCATGGAACCATTAACACAAAAGGTTCTTGTATGGCATTGCGAAGAGCCTGTGTGAGATGATAATGTGTTTAATTTGTGATCTTTCAGTCAGATGAAGGTTCACCTCAGGAACAGAGTCTGAAGAGAAGACAGGCCGCCACGCTCGGCAAAATCAGAGATCTCATCAGTCAGGTAAAACAACTTCTCTACACTTACAATTCTTTAAAATGCAGTGATCATCATGCAGTGTATTTACTTTGAAGTATTTTGTAATTGTTTTATTGTGCATAATTTACACTCAAACAAGTCCTAAAAAACTCATCGAACATTTTAAAGTACATTAAATTATGGAAGTGAAATGCATTGTGTCGTGTTTACATGTTAGGCTGTGTTCACATTTAACTTCTTTTTTGAAGCTGCCATCGTCTGTTTTCCATCATAATCCTTTGGAATAAACTGCGTTTAAAAAAAGTCCTGAAATCCTTATTTTTAAACGCCAGCGGCGGCGTCTTTTCTCCAGGTCAGAGTGTCTTCTGAAGTTGAAAAAAGTTCAACTTACTGGGAAAAAAAAGGCCCCACGTCTCACAGCTAACCAATTACAGAGACCAGTCATTTCCATAACAACAAGCGAAGAAGGTGATTGGTCGAGAAAAAAAAGGCAGCCAAAATGGCGCTTGGAGTATATATTTGTTTATATAACAGTCAGTTCTGGTCCTTGATTCTGATTGGTTGAGCCGAGTTCCAAGCCGTTATAAAATACCCCCATTTATAGAGGATGACTGCATTACATAGCCTAAAAATCATTTTATTTACTTTATTTGATAAAACCTTGCTAGGCATATGAAACAACCGTTTTATAAAAGCAATATGCCCCGCAGAGCAGTGTGTTACAGTGCATTATATAACAGCTGAGGGGGTTTTAATATCGTGCCACAACACCCTCAGCTGTTATAACATGCACTGTAACACACTGCTTCACATGGATTACTTAATAAATGTACGTTTATTTTCACTTTCAGTAAGTTTTCATTGGATTTCAGCGAGAAATCAGTACCGTATTTTTTAAATATGTGATTGGTTATTGTAAAGACGCTCTTGGTTTGTAATTCAAATAAACTTGGGTTACGCTGCTGCCTATGAGGCCTGTCTGGATCTATTTCTCTGAGATGCCTTTGTGCACAATCGCTGCAGCTTTTCCTTAAAAAACTCAAATGCCCCTTGTCAAGTTTTTCTTGTCAAAAAAGACGTCAAATGTGAACATAGCCTTACATTGTACGAATGAATCATCAGTGCATAATATTCCACACAATAATATGTTTTTCTTTTGTAAATTTTTGGTTAAAATAAAATATTATACAGAATTGAAGCTATACAGTACATAATTGAATTGACTTTCATTCCAGCGGTGTTTTTATGGTCCAGTGAAATGAAATGTTGAGATTACTATGAAGCTCTTTGGTTTTCTTATGTTTCAGCTCAATAAAGACGCCGTCTCCGAGCACTCTAAGAACATGTGGTCACTGCCCAATGAACTGACGGAGGCCGTCAACTCCTGCGTCAAACCTCATTACCCCAATCACGTGGAGAAAGCCGAAGAGAACCGCACAGAACCCGCCAACGGACAATGTCAAGTTTTCGTAGGATGAACTCTGCGTGTCTACCGTAACATGAAATTTAGATCAATATTTATGGGATTTAAAAACACACTTGTTAATAATTCAGTATAAACTGTGTTTTTTTCCATTTAGATTTCCAAACATACATAAAACCCTTTAAGAAACATTTCATTAAGGAGTATGAAAACTGTCAAGATGTCTGAATCATAGTTCACCCCAAAATACTGTAAAATAATTCTTTAGAAATCAATGTTTTTTTTGTTTTTTTGGGTTGGGTTATGATCTAGACTTTCACATGGAAATGAAATTTAATATGATGATGCACTTTGTAATTTCTTTTAGGATTTTATGTTATGTTTGTGATGGTGGAGGTGACTGTAATCCCAATATAAACACACAATATATGCGTACACATAAAGCAGACGTAACCGTTACTTAAGTTACTTAAGTTAAAATGATTTTTAAGTTAAAAATCAAGTGTCAAGGTGAAGTTGAATTAAACGCTAGAAGATAAATGAATCAAGTAACAGAAGATATTCACTCCATTACTCTCACACATCAGATGGATTCACAAATATTCTTAGGTTCTGTTAAGGTTTTGTTCTAGATATGCACTTAAATCCACCAAAATACCATAGTACCCTATTCTTGACTTGTATGTAAAGTAATGTAATGTTTAAAGCGTATAGACTTCTTGTCTGATAAACTACTTTCATTCAATTTAATTTAATTAAAATATCATTTGTTGTGATTTAACAATACTTGTTTATTTTGGTGAAAGCTGAGTTGACCATGGTAAATGTTTTGTAAAAGGTCAATACAAGCTGTAAAATAATGATAATCTTTAAGAAATGATTTAAGAAATAAAGGACAATCAAATTACTTAACTTTGAGTCTTCAGGTTATTTTATTATTACCCTTTTTGATTTGATGGTTATTAAAAAACTCACTGTGTCTTCAGATGCCCAGATCATTGATATGATAACACTGCAAAAACTGAACATTTTACTATCCAAGAATTTTTATCTCAGTTCTTAAATCAAGATAAAGTTACTTGACAATCTGCCAACAGGGTAAAAATAAACCAAATAAACCTGAATTATGCACGTATGAACAAGATCAAACTATATTCTTACCCCATTCACAGATATTATATATTATATACATATTTATTACACGGCTCATTTGAATGCTTGATTCTGATTGGCCAGTCACAACAAACCAAGGGGTTTTATTGTCAGATATCCATCCATCCATCCATCCATTTTCTACCGCTTATCCGAACTACCTCGGGTCACGGGGAGCCTGCGCCTATCTCAGGAGTCATCGGGCATCAAGGCTTGTCAGATATCAACCGCTCAAAACTAATAACACCCTGTAACCCACATGCTGCAAATCATTTTGAGAGGGACAGTTTAATATTACGCAAAAATGTATTATAAATATGTCTATTAATCACATATTTGACATTATATTTACAAATGATTCAACCAATTTGCCTGTTAGTGACGTTTGAACTTGGTTTCTTACTTTAAAACCAAAACTAAATGGCTTGATTAATTACGGTCTGTAATTAAATCAAATATCTAATTTACATTTTATGTCCAGTTTTTTTCTCATGTGTCAAGTAGACGTGTAATAAGCGGCATTTTCTTTGTTAAAACAAGGCTAAATATCTTAGATAATTTTTCTTTACACTTTATTGTATCTTGACTTTTCAGAATCTTCAGGTTTTTTAGGTTTAGACTAAAATGCTCATTTGTATTTGGTGCATAAACAGTGAAATTCAACTGAATGAACAACACGTGTCATGATGATCTTCTGGTTCTATCTTCTGGTTCTATTTTTACAAACATTTAGTCTCATAACAATCCTGTCTAATAATAACAATCTTTTTCTAATCCATCAGTATCAGAACACTTCTCTGTCTCAGTTTATTTGAAGACAGAAGATCATTCTGACATTTGAAATCTCATGAGCAGAAGATGATTGTGTGTCAGTGACTGAAGACAGAATCTCAGCGGAGCGTCTGAGAAAAGCTTTTAAAGCTGAATGTGTCTGTTAAACTCAATGTCAATGGTCAATGGTGGCAAACTTATTAAAGGAACGAACTGAAAACCAGCAAATCATTTGGACTTCTCCATCAGTTTGTGAATTAAACAATGAAAAATCCCCTTTACATTTCCAGAAGAATTCATATCACCTGTGAACACATTCAGTGTTTGTTTTATAAGCCGTAAGATGTGTGAGAATGAGTTCCCTTTCTGTCGGTCTCTCGACGTTGTGTCGAGAACGACAGATGGGGTTCGCCCTTGAGAACCAATCAACTCTGACTACTATAGAAAAGGCCAATGAAATTTGGCGAATGAAATTTGCATGCCGGGCTCCGCCCCCGGATATCCGGTATAAAAGGAAGCCGGCGTGCATCATTCACTTACCTTTTGTTCTTCGTAGCCTTCGCTCATGACTACGAACAGAACGAATTCAATGAATTCTTCTTCTGCCGGATCTACGACGTGTTGCAGCGGATCGTCCCTACCTGCAGCGACCTTCCCCTGGGCGTCTCGGCGGTTCCGGAGGTGTTAGAGATTTTTTCTAAAAAGTCCTTTTCAGGACTGACTGAGCATTCTCCAGTGTGGCAAGTCCCGCTGTTCTCTTGGGTGCGGTACCCTCATCGAGGAGGGGGATGGACACGATCGCTGCGTTAGGCGTCTGGGCGTCCAGCACATCTGCCCGCACTGCGGGGTCTTCCTACGGGAACCAGCCACCATTTCGTCTGCTACCTGGGCTGTGACATCTGTGGCTACGGCCCCGATGACCACCCACGTTAGCAGCGTTAGTGATATGGGGAACTCTGCGAACGTAAACCCGCCAGCCAAGTGCTCACGGGCCGATCGCACCCCGATTCGCTTTTCTGAACGTTCCCCAACCGGCGGTGGCATACCGTCCGGATTCTCACGCACACACTCGGAAACGATGTGTGACGTAGATGAGATGTCGCTCGCAGCATCGGAGGGAGACTGACATCCGACTCTGACGAATCCGAGCTCTACCCACAGCGGTCGAGTTCAGGAGGAAGCAGAAGTGATGTCATCCATGCTAACCCGGAGATGCGTGGTTCCTGAGGTCGGAGCGCGGTGCAAACCGCGCCCACCCCGGATGCCATGTTTTTCCCGGAGGTGCATGAGGAGCTGTGTAAAACTTGGAACGCTCCATTCATGGACCGTTCCAGTGAAACTAGCTCCGGCTCCCTTACTTCCCTCGTTGGGGGGCAGCCAAAGGCTACGTCGAGATCCCCCGGGTGGCTCGGGCGCCGGCGGTGCACCTGTGCCGCGGGCGGCTACCTCCTGGGGGGAATCGGCCACGCCTACCGTCCAAAGCGTGTAGGACTTCGGCATCACTGGTGTCGAAGCCTTGCACTGCCGCGGGCCAGGCTGCCTCCTCTCTATGCCATGGCCATCCTGCAGGTCCGCCAGGCCAGGGCGTGGAGAGAGCTCAACGAGGGTAAGGCCGACCCGGGTATAATGCAGGATCTCCGTGCCGCCACTGACAGCGCTCTACGGGCGACTAAGGTGGCGGCGCGGGCCCTGGGTCGGACGATGTCCACGGTAGTGGTCCAGGAGAGACACCCCCGGCTATACCTTGTGCAGAAGAGTGACACCAAGGAAGTCCGCTTTCTTGATGCACTCATCTCGCAGGGTGGGTTGTTGGTAACACCGTCGAGGACTGCGCTCAGCAGTTTTTGACGGTGAAGCAGACAGTGGCAATTAGCCTCACGCCGCGACTCGGCCGCCTACAGGCCTCCGAGATCTCACGTGATGTCTGCTTCCCTGCAACCCAGGACCCCTTCGACATCGGCTTCGGTTCCTGTGCCCCCACAGGCGGCACCCCGGAAGCGGAGGTCGAGGGGGAAACCTCCACCCCGTCAGCAACCTTCTCTCAAGAAGGGACACTGACGGGAAGACCCAGGGGAGAAAAACATCGGGCCCGAACCTTCACAGCCACGGCTCTGATCGGTCGGTACGGGACGACTCCTGCCTCGTCACCAAAGCCGGGCCCTTTTCAGGGCTTGGCGCCCACTACTCGCAGAGTTTTCTGTTCTCCCCGGGTGTACTTACAGCCTATCGCACACTCCTCTGGACTGTGCACGGCGAACCGACCTAACACCCTGGCGAGGCGTGAGGTCGTACACATACGACAGCTGTCACCACTCTCAAACCGACAGTGTGTGCCATTGTTCCGCCAGGCAGGTAAAAAGGCGGAGCCAACCTTCCCTCCGGGGACCCCCGCGACATGGTTAGCTCCGCCAGCCAACGAACCCCCCCGTGGGAATGATGAAGCAGACCGTCCCCTTGGTCACCCTGTCACAGTCCCTGGGAGCTCGAGAGCTGCCCACACTGTCTCGCTGGCTAATGAGGGCGGTCCGTCTTGGTTACTCGATCCAGTTCGCCAGAGACTCTCCCAAGTTTAGGGGCATCATCTCTCCCTCTGTCAGAGGCAGGGACGCCTCCGTACTTCGGGTAGAGGTCTCCGCCCTTCTGGCAAAACAGGCATCGAGTTCGTCCCTCAAAACCAAGATGTTCAGTGGGTTACGACCCGCACTTCATCATTCCAAAGAAAGACGGCGAGTTGCAAAGGTCTGCGTACCCTGAACAGAGCACCTTCACAAGCTGCCGTTCAGGGTGCTCATGCAGAGGCGCGTCCTGACATCTATCAGGTGTTAGGATTGGTTCGTGGCAATCGACCTGAAGGACGCTTACTTTCATGTCTCTATCCTCCTTGACACCGGCCGTTCCCACGGTTCGCGTGCGAGAGGCGGGCATATCAGTACAGAGTCCTCCCTTTCGGTTTGTCCCTGTCTCCACGGTCTTCACGAAGATCGTGGAAACCGCCCTTTCTCCCTGAGGGGAGGAAGGCGAGTGGGTACTAAACTATCTCAGCGACTGGCCTATCTTGGCACACTCGTGAGATCTGTTATTTACACAAAGGGACCTGGTGCTCCGGCACCTAGATCGATTGGGACTCCAGGTCAACCAAGAGAGGGGCAAGCTCTGTCACCATGTTGGCGCACCTGTCCGCAGTATGCGCCCAACCAGTGTTGAACTGTCTGAAATGAACATTTTAGGTAGACAGCGGTCCCCCTGAAATAATTCAGAGGCTCCTGGGACATGGCGTCCTCGCGGGTTAATACCCCTCGGGTTGATACACATGAGACCGCTCCAACACTGGTTTCAGAGTCGAGTTCCGAGGAGAGCGTGGCACACCGGCAGCAGGCGCATGGTGATGACGCCCTGCTACCCCCGCCTGCGCTGGCATATCAATTGCCAAGAGTTGTGGGCTGTGCTACTTGCACTGAGCAGGCTACGGCCTCTCGTGCGAGACAAGCACGTGCTGGTCCGAGGACAGCACTACAGCTGTAGCGTACACAGATCGTCAGGGTGGCGTTCGCTCACAGCAGCTAACACAACTTGCTCGACGCCTCCTCCGGTGGAGTCAACAGGTGACCCGTTCCCTGCGGGCCACACACACCCCGGGCAAACTGAACTAGACAGCCGACGTGCTTTCTCGCCAGTTTATGCCTCGTGGAGAGTGGCGACTCCACCCCCGCGCAGTCCAGCTCATTTGGAGGCTGTTCGGGTAGGCCCAGGTAAACCTGTTCGCCTCCCGTAACACCACCATTTGCCCGCTTGGTATTCCCTGCCCTCGGCACGGATATCCTGGCGCACAGCTGACCGCGGGATGGGCGGAAGCACACCTTCCCCCCCAGGAGCCTCCTTGCACAGACGCTATGCAAGGTCAGGGAGCAGGAGCACCAAGTGTTATTGGTGACACCACACTGGTCTAACCGCACTTGGCTTCAGAGCTGATGCTCTGGACAGCGACTCCCCCTGAACCATTCCCCTGACAGAGGACCTGCTCTATCAGGGGAAGGACACGTTCTGGCATCCCAGATCAGACCTCTGGAACACCCATGTCTGGTCTCTAGACGGGACGAGAAGATCCTGAGATGGGCTACTCCCCCTCTATGGCAGAGACCATCACCCAGGCTAGGGCCCCATCTACTAGGCGGTTACACGCCTCTAGATGGTGCCTCTTCTCGTCCTGGTGTCTCTCTCAAGGAGAAAGACCCACTGAGGTGCTCGATCAGGATTTTGTTTTCCTTCTTACGAGACTGGAGACTAACAACTCCCCTCCACACTGAATGTGTATGTAGTCGCTATTGCCACTCATCACGACTCAGTCGGTGGAAAGTTTCTAGGGCAACACGACCTGGTCACCAGGTTCCTAAGGGGTGCGAGAGGGCGGAATCCGCCTCATCTCCGCTCCATACCCTCTTGGGACCCTAAGTGGTCCTGGGGAGCCTCAGTGCCCCCCAAGAGCCCCTCGGAGATTCCGATCTTCCTCACAGGGTAAGACGGCCCTCCTGACGGCGCTCACTCCCTTCAAGAGGGTAGGGGACCACCGAGCATCCTCCGTGTCCCCGGATTGCCTTAAATTCGGCCCTGAAAACTCTCACGTTATCTTGAGACCCAGGCCCGGATGCGTGCTCAAGAAGTTCCCACTACTCCCTCCGGGGCCAAGTGGTGAACTTGAAGGCGCTCCCCATAGGGGAGGAAGACCCAACCTGATCAGTGTTGTGTCCAGTAGGTGCTGGACCGCACGCAGAGCTCTGAAGCTCTGACCAGCTCCGTGTTTGTTGGAGGACAGCGGAAGGGGAAGGCTGTCTCCAAACAGAGACTGGCGCACTGGGTCGTGGTAGCCGTTTCGCCGGCATTCCGATCTCAGAATCTCCCATGTTGGCAGAAGCGCCTCTCTAGCAGACATCTGTAGAGCTGCGGGTTGGGCTACGCCCAAACACCTTCGCAAAGGTTCACAACCTTCGCGTAAACCCGGTGTCAGCCCACGTCCTGCGTGGCGACACGTAGGACTGGCATCCGGGGGGGGCGTATGCCTGCGAAAGCACCATTCCACCCTCTAACAGGTTGGGTCAGTGTGCTATCTACCTTTTTCTTCTTACCCAAACCCATGGCAAGCCCCCTCCGTGGGCTGTTCCGTCTGATGTATCCTCATGAGAATGGTTCCCACTCCTGGTAACCCATGAACTTCCCCAGGTGGACCTCCACCTCGCGGTTAACTACCCAGTCCGCACATTCCATGCGTTCTCCTCCAAGGACGAGACCATATCTATATCCACCATATTCCTCCCCACGGGTAGGAGGTGGCCTCTGCAGCGCATTCCTGATTAAGGAAGTGGCGCTTACCCGGTGTAAACCCGAGCCGGACGGCCTCTCGCCTGTAGAGAGCTAAGGCCCCGTCCGTGAAAGGTTACCGGTCAGGGCTGTACCCATCTTTCTCCAAGAAAGCTCTGGTACCCCCCGACCACCACACTGGAAGGTTACAGTTTCGCGAAAGCATCGAGTTGACACGCCCAGGCTTGTTACCGTCGCTTCGCTAGAGATTGTGACGCGATACAGCGTTGTGGCGTTTTCCATGGGCAACCCCATCTGTCGTTCTCGACACAACGGCAGGAGACCGACAGAAAGGGAACGTCTTGGTTACGTATGTAACCTCGGTTCCCTGATGGAGGGAACGAGACGTTGTGTCCCTTATGCCACAAACACGTATCGTATTCTGCTGCAGTCGTGAGAGGCTCTCAGGCTCTTCAGAACAAAAGGTAAATGAATGCTGCGCGCCGGCTTCCTTTTATACCGGATATCCGGGGGCGGAGCCCGGCATGCAAATTTCATTCGCCAAATTTCATTGGCCTTTTCTATAGTAGTCAGAGTTGATTGGTTCTCAAGGGCAAACCCCATCTGTCGTTCTCGACACAACGTCTCGTTCCCTCCATCAGGGAACTGAGGTTACATACGTAACCAAGACGTTTTCAACCTAAATGACGGAGATGAATGAAAAGTTGTGTGTTGTGTCTCAGAGAAGAACATTGATGTGTAAATGAAATGTCCTGACACACTCGCTCACACTCTCAGTGAGATCTTGACTCACTCGTGACTCATGTGAATCTGATGGAGTCTCCCGCTCCACTCACACGCTCATGAAGAAACTTCACTTCTTGATGAATAGAGGATCAAAAGGAGGTCTGCTCTCTGAATGCAATAGCCACTGCTTTTAGTATTAGTAATATCCAATATGGAATAATAAAGATGTGAAACTGTATTAATGCTGCCTTGTGGTCATGTGTGTGTGTGGTCATGTGTGTGTGTTGTGTGTGTGTGTGTGTGTGTGTGTGTGTGTGTGTGTGTGTGTGTGTGTGTGTGTGTGTGTGTGTGTGTGTGTGTGTGTGTGTGGTCATGTGTGTGTGTGTGTGTGTGTGTGTGTGTGTGTGTGTGCATGTGCGTGTTTGGGCTGTTGATGAAATTCTGATGCGAGAGTACAGATATTTGTGTATTTATTATTTAGTTTCTTATTTTCTTTATTTTATCCTTTTAATAATTATTTGTTGATTTATTTATTATTTATTCACAATTAGATGGAATGGATTTTTTTTTTGGAATAAACATTTTAGTCTGTCCTTATCTGGATCGATCATTTTGGCATCACAAAACAGGATGGGACAGATTTATCACAAATACGATCAGTTATGAGTATGTTTATATACATTATACAGATGTCCTCACAATGAAAGTAAAAGTCTCACACACTTACATTGTGGGGACTGATGGCCGGTCTCCAGTGGCCCAATGATTATTAAACATAACACATGAAGTTTATTAAAAATATAAAAATGCAGAAAGTTGTCTGTGATGGTCAGGTGTTGGGTCAGGGGAAGGCAATAGAATACACAGTTGGTCCAATTAAAAACTCATTACACACATAGATATAGAAACCTAATGTGTGTGTGTGTGTGTGTGTGTGTATGCTAGCGTGAGAATGTGTGTGTTATCAGATGGTTTGCTACTGTATGTCTTGATTCTACACGCTAATAACACAGTTAGGTGAAGTGTGTCATGAACAGATTAACATGTTAATATGAGCAGTCAGGCCCCCCCCCCCCCACACACACACACACCTTCCATCTGGATGTGACTCATACATGTGTGTGTGTGTGTGACTCACATGTCTTCTCACAGATCGTTCTCAGTCATCATCACGTGTCAGAATGCTTTATGATATATTTACATTGGCAGATGCTTTTATCCAAAGCGACTTACATTACATTATCCTAAACAATTATACTTAGATATGTGCAATCCCCTGGGATCAAACCCACAACCTTGTGTTGTTAACACATCGCCCCTAACACTGAGCTAAAGGAAAGGTCTTTTGTGACTAGTGCAGGAACACATCTCTGTGTAACATGTGAGAAATGAATGTGAGTAAAGACAAGAGATCTTCACTGTTCATCATGTGTGATGTGATGCTGACTCTGTAAACACCGATGTGTCGGTCCTCACCGTTCCTCCAGAACACCAGACAGCTGCTCAGTTCCTGTGGTCCTTCCAGCCATCAGTCCTCTACACATCATCCTGTGACTCGTTTCTGTCAGATTGAAGACGATGGGATGGGTTTGTCTCTCTTTTCCTGATGCCGCCAAAACGATAGAAATTTCCCTCCGTTTCTAAACCAGACCAACGTGAAGCACCGGCTGTT
>CM056464.1:22138198-22168198 GCA_029783895.1 Triplophysa bombifrons
TGTTGGTTGCTAAAAGATTTGATGAACTACAAATATCTCTATTGTATCTATTGTGTTGACGGGTGGGTTAACAAGTTAACTTCTCTTTATAAAGATAAAACCTGAGTGTGTGATCTGAAGCTTGACGCTGTCAGCAGGGAATCTCCAGACAAACTGAGAAGTGTTGAGGTCTATGAGCTGGAGGTGAAGTCATGTTTAGTTATGAGTTTATAACTGATGTCTGTCGTAATGAATGTAGGGCGGTGACTTTAACTTGACAACTTCTCCGTTTAATTCAGTCCATCATCCCCTGCTGAGATAACACACACAACTTTCTGTTCAAGCATGAATATCTTTCTCTATGTTGCATGTTAGTTATAACGTAATACTAGCATAAAGAGACAGAACACAAAACAAACATCATCACATGACCTCATCACACACAATACATTCACATACTGCATACTTAAATAGGCGGAGTGTGGTAGTATTCTCTTACAACCACCACACCTCCAGACCTCAAGACTATGTGTGTCTCTGGAGCGGCGCTACGCTGTTTCAAGTCTAAACTCTCGGACAGGTCATTCAGAGTATCCTGGGGAGGCGAGTTCTCTGAGTTCTCTGAGTCCCAGCATCTCAGTACAGGGGTACCCCAGGGCTCAGTTCTTGGACCACTGCACTACTCCATTAACACAACTGCCCTAGGTTCTGTCATTTCTCGAAACATGACTGCTATGCGGATGACACCTAGCTCCACCTGTCATTGCAGCCTAATGATCCGATGTGTCATGCCTGAATGACATCTCGTATTGGATGAAGGATCATCACCTGCAGCTGAACCTTGCAAAAACTGACCTGCTCGTGATCCCGGCCGACCCAAAGACTCAGCACCACCATTCCAACCACCTTTCCATCCAACTCAATTCATCAACCATTATTCCAACCAGAATGGCATCAGCTGAACTTCACAGATCATGTTACAAGCACCACTCTGTCCTGTAGATTCTTTCTCTACAATATTAGGTGAATTAGACCTTTCCTATCCGATCATGCTACGCAAGTCCTAGTCCAGGCTATTGCTGTGTCCAGACTCAACCACTGCATTGCTCTACTGGCTGGACTTCCAGCTACCACAACCAGACCTCTTCAGATGATCCAGAATGCAGCAGCAAGATTGGTCTTCAACGAGACCTACCTTCTATTGTTTTCCTCCACTTTGTAAGTCACTTTGGATAAAAGAGTCTGCTAAATGACTAAATGTAAATGTACAAGCCATCGTTTTCCGTCCTCAGACAAGTGTCTGTGTCAGATGGGTGCGGCTTTGTGGTGATAGGAACCAATCACAGTTGCCTTACTGAGCAATGCCAGAGAGGTTGATGAATGTGTGATGTGTGTTTCAGTGGAGGGTTTGTGTCACCAGAGCTGCTAGTGTCTGTGATTGATGCAGTGCCCTCAGGTTTTGTTTTCTAAAATGTGATCATTATTAGTTTCACCCTTTTGTTGAGGTCGTAAGCTCTTACATAAATCCCAGATGAGATCTCTTTTAATGCCCATACGTTTCTCTAGACATCATTGAGATTCAATGGAGAGCAAATGGAAACTTTGGGAGAAATGACTTCAGAGAAAAAGAGTCTGAATGTGTCTGATGTGAAGTGGGTGGGAACACACACACCAAATACAGTAAAGATCCTGAATGCACTGTAAGTCATTTTGGATGGTAGCGTCGGCCAAATGCATGAATACAAATGTCAATGCAAATGTTTTTCCTATGACCTGGCCTTTCACAACTTCATGTGAGGACACACGGGCGAGCCCAGCTGCCTGTTCACATTCAACGTGACGCACTTTGAAAGATCAACTGAAGTCAAGCTGTTACGTGTCCTGTCATCAAATAAAAGCACATTACAGACGGATGCTGTGAATTTCTGTCAGCCGTCTGTACACACGCGCACACATGGACCCACAGTGACACGAGTCCCCATGAGTTGGTGTGCCTTTAGGTTTTGGTCCCCACTAACATATAAAAGCCAAGTCCACACACACACCTTCTCAAAGCGTTTTAAACAGCATCTGCATCTAATGTGTGTCTGCTAGTAGAAAAGAAGAAAGACTGTCTGAAGAACAGATGCTGTTACAGACACCCTGAAGAAGTGCTCAGATCTACAGCGGGAAATGTGTTTCACATTCATCTCATTTCTGAGCGCTTCTGTTCTGTACACTCCTTCTGTTCTGAGACAAACATGATGAGATTGAGCTTTCACACCACGAGCTCTCAGTCTCTAGTTTCTGTTTGGTTGATTGAAGAACATGTCCTCGGCTAGTGTCATGGGGCAAGAAAACTACACTTCCCATCATGCAGCACACGGGTTAAGCAGATCAAATGTCATGTTGACATTCTTCTGAGGAGAAAATGGTTCTTCTTTGGTTGTGATGGGTGGCTCCTATAAAAAGATAAGTATAAGTTCATTATAACTTATACAAGAAGAGTTAAGCAAAGTTTATATATGTAAATATACTTTATTTAGTAAGAAATAGTTACTAGTATACTTAAAGGTGTACTATTATAAAACCACTTGAGACTTAATTTGCCCACTTAACTTTAGTTTATAACAGTAAGTAAGTGTATTCATAATCAACTTGGAGTACACAACTTGTTTTTTGAGTACACAACTACATTTCTAAAAAATACATCAAAGTAAACTGAACGTATACTTTCCTGTTTTTTGTTCAACTTGTTTTTAGTTTAGCACCCTTGAAGGGATTGGTGAAATCATGGGCGCCGTGAAAGGGTGGAAGGTTAGGACGATTCTAAGGGCCCAGGCTGATTTAGGGCCCAGAAAAGCAGACCCCCGTTTTATTTTCCTATTTGTGGGGGGCCCAGAAATTTTGGTTTCCATAGGGCCCAGAATTTCTGGCGGCACCCCTGCATGAAATGTGGACAATTTCTCTTCAGTCTTTCTTACTCAGAATTATTTTATCCAGAACACTATCAAATCAGTTCTGGGTTTGTGACACAAAAGCTTATTTTTGGGAAGTAAACATGAATTTGTTTCTGGGTTACATGTAGAGCAAATGTCATATTTTTGGGAAAGGTGATCTGCCAAACACATTACTGGTGTTTGATTTTCTAACAGATTTACTGTGTGGTTTCTATCTGGCAGATGTAAAATGGGAAGAAAAATCCCACAATCCCGCATTTCTGGAGTGTCCCGAGCCATATAGAAAAACCCAGAACTAGATAAGCTCTTGACAATATTGACCGCGGTCATTTCTCTCTTAAGTACTGTATGAAAATGGCGAGCTGTTCCAACAAAATGATAAAAAAGATGGCAAAAAAAAAATCCCGTAAAATAACAGATGAAGTCCTGACAGAAAATGACCAGCACATTTATGAACAATTCTGTTAATGCTAAAATGTAATGTAATGAATTGCAAAATGAATAGGGAAAATTTCTTCACATTAATACAGTATATTGTGCTCTATTTTTACAGATTTTTTTCGAGTGCACTCTCAGTTTAGTTCAAATCATGTCACGAGTTTCTCCATTTAGCATCACAGTCCATCCTGACATTAACTCCAAATCAACTTTAATTTCTGATGATATATTCAGAGAGGTGAACTGTAGATCTGATCCGAGTGGAGAATGACAAACTGAAGATTATTCATTCATCTCCCTCGACAGCATCAATCTGATCAATTATATCAAACCACCACAACCCCACACGCCAGAAATATCCCTAGAATATGACATTTATTTATAAATCCTGATTTGCATGGCCTCCCAGACGAGATCTTTCTTCATATTTTGCTTGAAACCAAAACATATTTATGAATAAATTCTTATATATCTTATATTTTTTGACCTCTTGAGCTTCAGGTATGATCTAACTCTACATTAGAATAGAATACATTTAAGATGGATTCAATCATACTAAACTACATTTATGCGTTTAGTTTTCTTTTTTATTTAAAAGTGACTGTTGAAAGTTTGACACTCGATAAGCTTTATTCTTATTAATACAGCTCGTGATTTTAAAACTGGTTCTCAGATCAAATGGAGCATCAGAAATACAAAACTGAGTTGAGTGCAGAGGTGTTTCATGAATGATGTTCAGATGATGATATATGATGAGCATGTGTGAACCCTGCTGGTGTTTCCTCACGTTCCCAGTCTCATCATCACCGTGTTTAAAATCTGTTCTTAAAAATCCACAGTCCTTGACCTTTATATATATTATACTGTATATACAGCATACATATATATATGAAGAGGTTGGTTCCAAAATGAGATAACTCATAAAAAGATATGTTTCATTGTGTTAGTTAGTGGTATTTTTGTAGTATAATAGCTAAAATCAAAACAATGCAATTTCAGTTTGATTGATGTTAATTGGAATGTTCTATGAAAAAAAACATGATTTATGATCTCATTTTGGAACCAAACTCTTATATATTAACAAATGTTTTAAAGGAAATTACACACGCTATTTTTTATATACAGTATGAGTGGTTCCTTCAAACAATTATGATAGTTATTCTTATTTTCCCGTAAAAGTTTTTGCTCTTTTAATATGAACATTTCGTTTTAGCGACTGGATTTGTTGACCCACACGTGTGACCTGCTCTGACAGATAAAGTCTCCTCGCGTCTCATGTTGTGTTCATCTGAAGAGCTGCAGGTTTCTTTTCACCAGAGACTTTAAAGTGCAGATTATTTTGATGATAAATTGAATTAGACAGCAGTGCTTTCCCGTCACAAATGTGTCATTATACTGATCAATCAGACAAATCCAGGCCACACGTTGTCCTGCTCATGGGAAATTCAATCATCTGCATATGGTCTGTAGAGATCAAAGTGACCTGAGACACAGGTGAAGGCTTTTGACTACACATCATATCTGTTCAGAAAATTAATGAGAATGACATTTTGATGTAGACGTTAAAACAACAGAAATTTAAATTGTGTTCTCATTTCTTCGTCCTCGTGTCATGTCAAACCTTTCTTTCGTCTGCAGAACACAACAGAAGATATTTTGAAGAATCAAACGACACTGAACTCCATTGACTTCCACTATGTGAACACAAAACCGATGAGACATTTCTCAAAATATCTTCTGCTGTGAAAGAGTCACATACAAATGGTTAAGATGGTGGTTTAGACTGTTCTTTTAGTTCTGACTGTGACACTCCCATTGCTTGCGCGACGAGGAAAGAAGATTTTTGTATATATGCGTGTATTCTGTTACACCTGAAGCAGCCGAATAAAACCAGCGCATGTTTTTACCTCTCCTCATGTGTCCCCTCCCGTCTGAAAGAGGAGGCGATTGTGAATGGAGCATCGCTGCTCTCAGATGACTGTTTCCATAGCAACACACAGAGCGCTGTGGTATAAAACACACACGCTTTCTCTGACGAGATTCAGAAACTCTAAACAGCCCCGCTGACAACCACAACAAACTCACTCCCATCCACAGACCCCCTGCACCGGCCCGATGATGCTGCGGCCGAAAGACCTGTGTCACGGCTCCGGCACCAAAACTTTCCTGGAGGCAATGGAGAGCGGCAAAATTCACCTTGCTCGCTTCGTGCTGGACGCTTTGGACGGTCGCATCATCAACTCCAAGGCCGAGGGCGGCCGCACGCTCTTGATGCACGCCGTGTGCATTCTGGACAATGCCACGAGGTCCAAATTCACCCACTTGCTCTTGGAGAAAGGTGCGGACGTGAACGTTCCAGACGACCAAGGGCGCACGGCTTTGAGTCTGGCCTGTGAGCTGGGATATCTGGACGCCGTCAAGCTCCTGGTGCAATTCAACGCCGACCCCGAACTCATAGACAACTGGGGCAACAGCGTCTTGATGTACGCCGCCTGCGGAGGACACGACCACGTTTTGGAGTTCCTGGTCAGAGCGTTTAAGACGTTAGGACTACGGCTGGATCGCACCAACCACGCGGGACATTCCGCCATCCAGGTGGCGGATTTCTTCGGTCACAACCAGTGCGTCCAAGCCCTCAGCGGCTGCGGAAAGAAGGTCGTCAGTCCCACGGACAGCAGCGGAGAGCCCGTGGAGGATCTCAGGTGGCCCAATCGCCTCCCCAAGCAGGTTCTGGAGAATTTCTCCCGGGTAAAAGCACACAGCAAAAAGGAAGAAGCCTTTCCGGCCTTGTTTCAGAGACAGCTGCGCGTGGGAGAGAGCAACAGCCTGCGGATCCGCTTCCGGTGCCCACCGCCGTCGTCCACAGAGAGCATGGTTACCAATCACTGCCAGGCCTTGAACAACATGTCAGAGAGACGTCCGGCCGAAGACAGACAGGATCTGTTGTTCACCTCCAAACAGATTCACAACTCAGTCCTCAAAGAGGCCGGCGGAGGCAGACGGGTGGATTTCTCTTCGGAGCGGTTTCCACCGGTCAAACCTGACGCCCACGAAGCGGCGCTCTGGGGAAAAGCCAAATCCTTCAACCTGGACCTGAAGAGCAGCAGAAAACAATCTTATCAGGGCGACGCTCCGGACACGGGCAGATCGGCCAGCAGATTCAAAAGAGCATCTCTTCAGGACGAGAAGCCTCTGGTGGCCAAGTTCTACTCCCAAATCAAGGCCAATAAAAAAGAGAGACTGGAAGGGCTGGAGACACCGCACAACACCGATGTCAAAAGCAGAAGAGACGTTTCCAAACTGGGCAGACGGAACAAACTTCTCTTGGGTCGGGGGGAGTTGGAGCCAGAGAGGCTGAAAGGTGAATCTTCAGGTGGTCTCGGCGGTTTGGGAAGCAGATTACTGCGCAGGTTCACCGCTCCCGAGTTCTTGAGACACATCCGAGAATCAGACGCGGGTCAGAATAAAGGCAAGATGTCTCGCTCAGAGACCTTTCCGATGACACGCACACATCAGAGAGTAAACAGCCAACCCAGTGTGGACAGCATCAGTGCCGTTAAGTGTGAGTTTCTTAAATGAATGATTATCATCACAGACGTATATTTATTACCAGAGATATAAAGAAATGATATTTATTATAAATAAATCATATTTATAGCCATTTAGAATGACCAGGAATGTGAATGTAAAGATATTTGAACGGTTGTTGAACATTTCTTGTACTAAATGAATATCAAACGTTCCTGTTCATGTGTCTGTAGATGTGTTTGTGTGTGCTTCTCATAAACAAATGTTATTATTTCACCGTGATGCTTTGATTATGATACTAACATGTTATGTTTTTATGAGTTTGTGTTGTCTTTAACAAGAACACAAAAAGAGTACAAAACAATCCCATCATATATCTGGTGTAAATATTTACTGTGCATATCCCAAATATTCTGTTTTTCTTTTCTTTTCATAGACTAAAATTTACAATAAAACAAATGTATCAACTTGAACTTAATCATGTTTGTATGAGAAGCATTCTGTTTTTTTTCCGAGTATGTTAATAAAATCATTGCATACATGTGCAATCTGGATGTGTGAAATAAATAAAAACTTTGTAAGCAAGTTTCTATCTGCATGATTTATTCATTAAAAAAATTCATGTCTTTCTCTTTTCATCAACATACAAACACAAGCACGCAAAACATGAAGAGGATTGATGAGTCACCTGTTTTCAGCCGTGTGCTTTACTTCAATCAACACACACACACACATGTTTGTACAGATATCTTTTTGAGGACATACATTGACGCAATACAATCTCTACCCCCTTACCCTAACCATCAGAAGTGAGTACCTGACCCTACACCTGATTATAACCTAAACCTGATTATAACCTAAACCCTAAAACCAGGTCTTGACCCTCAAACAGCCCTTTAAAGGGGTCTCAGAAAGTAAGGACCGGCCAAAATGTCCTCACTTTACTCTCTTAGTCCTCACTCTGCTGGTCTAAAACACAGACTGGTCCTCATAAAGATAGATGTACAAGTACACACACACACAAACACAAACACACACATGTTCACACATGTTGGGTTTCCATGCTTTATGGGGACATTCCATAAACGTAATGGTTTTTATACTGTACAAACTGTTTTAATATTCTCTAATCCTAAACCTCACAATCACACAACACTTTCTGCTCATTTAGATTTTCAAAAAAGTGAATTCTGTATGATTTATAATCTTGTTTCCTCATGGGGACCAAACAATGTCCCCACAAGGACAAGGATTTTGGATATTGCCATCATACCGTAGGGTTGACCAGGTACACACGCACATCCCCAAACACACACACATCCCCAAACACACACACGCACACACGCAGTTTTTTTGAGGTGAAAAAATGTTCTTCAGATTATGAAAATGTATAAAGAACCTTTGACTGAATGGTTCTTTGAGGAACCCAAAATGTTTCTTCTATGGGATCGCTGTGAACAACTTTTTAAGAGAGTTTAAATAAACCTCAGGACACACAGAACCTGTCAATATCAAACCATCGGTCAGGCTTCAAAAAATAAAAGAATTCAGGAACCAAACTCACATTTGTGTTCTGTAGAGAAAATATCAAGACAAAAGTATGAGTAAATAACTGTGTTTTTATTTGTGAGTGAACTCTTCTTTCATTTATAAAACACTGTTATAGATGTTCTGCTGCACTCCTGAAAATAAAGGTTCTCAAATAGTTATTTGTCAAGCTGTATGATCGCAAACAAGCTTTAACATCCACAGAAGCTTTCTGTTTCAATAAAGGTTCTTTGTGGTGGAAAACACCTCTACAGACTACACAGAATGTAAAAGAATTGAAGCTGTGACTCTTTGGGGTACCAAAAATGGTTCTTCTATGGCATTGCTTGAAAGAACTCTTCCTAACACCTTTCTTTTAGGAGTGTATGACTGAAATATGAAGATCAACCAAGAATTAAAAATCACACTGACAGAACAATTCTCTCTCTCTCTCTCTCTCTCTCTCTCTCTCTCTCAATTCTGGGAGCATCACAGCACAACTGAATACAGAAATACCACAATGAATGTTGCATCTAAACACACATTAAATAAAACTTTCATCTTTCATAATAAACAATGTAAACCAAAACATTTACAGTTTATGTACATTATTAGTTCTTCTGACGCTCACTGTGACTGAGTTTGAAGAAAAACCCTTTTTAGCTCAGATGCAAAATTTACACGGTTTACAAATCCGCTCACGGCACCCTTTCCAAAAGCAGGTGCTCATGTCAATCCATTGCAAAAATAATAAATAGGTCATTAAAATATGTACAGTTGGTTACACGGCTCATTAAAAACAGCTGCACCTGTCAGTACTGACGAATCATGACATCATTTGTTTTCAGCGTTTGCCAACAAAATTCAAGCTTGGAGCGACAATACATGCGAGCCGGTACTGAGCGACCGCCAGCTTTTTGTGGAAAAATGCTGATGATTCCTTCAAGTTCACTCTGGAAGTTTCCTTCAGTTTTCCTTTTCCAAAACAGTTACGTTTTTGGATATGTGGAGTGCTCATGTAGGGGCCGAGAATGTGGTACATTTCCTCTTAAAATCCACCGCCGTTTAAGCACCAATAACCCAAGTCTGTGTGGAGTTCACGTCTCAACCATATTCTGACCCCTTAGGGAAAAAATATGCTTTTCACGGGATAAAATTGCTCCACCACTGGCTATTTTCCGCTCTTCAGAGCATCTAACACGGTGAGAAGCCCCCCGGGGTCTCCAGTGAAGCGGTCAGCGCCGGCGCGAGGGAGAATCTTCAGCAGCGAGACATGCGCTTGCGGTACTGCTCCACTAGAGGCACCAGACACTGAGGAGAGCTGGCCTGCAGGAGGAAAGGATGCTCCAGAAGATCTGTGGCACTCGCTCGTTCCATCGGATCTCGAGTCAACATCCGGTCCAGGAAATCCTTTAGGACAGGGGACACCTGCGGAGAAACAGGACATCTAAGCAGCGCCTTGGCTATGATTCATCTATATAATACTCTAGATTTTTATCATCACCTGATGAAGGTTGCGTACGGTGGGTGCCGGCTCGTCTCGAAGCCTCTTCATGGCAGCCACGGGTGTTTCGCTGAAATACGGCGGTTCTCCATCAACCATCTCCACCACCATAATCCCCAGAGACCAAACATCCACCTGCAGATTTCACAAAACATCTTATCGTCTGTCTCAACAGCTTCTCAATCTTACAGTGTTTTGAGCCTCTGACCTCGGTGCCATACGGGGATTTTGAGATGACCTCAGGTGCCATCCAGTATGGCGTTCCCACCAATGACTTCCTCTTAGGAATATCTTTACTGATCTGGGCACAAAACCCAAAGTCTGACAGCTTGATCTGGAGGAAAAACAAAAACAGGGTATGAGCAGTGTTGCCAGATTGAGTGGGTTCCGGCCCAACTGGGCTTCTTTTGAGCATGTTAGACCGGAGAAAAATGCTTTAGGTGGGTTGACAAAATTTGGGCGGCTTATGAAATTAAAGACCTGCCCAAGCAGCAGCCTTTTCCTTGCTTTTATTTAGTCAAGTTATTTCAAAACCTTACAGATAATGTGTTGGTTAATCAATCAGGTCTGGGATAGGGAGACCTGTCTATCAATCTAGCGTTGAGATGCGATGACTCGTGAGTGACTTGTTCAAACAGAGGTTTACACAGACAGACAGACTGACAGACAGACAGGTTCAGACAGATGAACTCACCCTGCCGTCGAGTGAGAGCAGTATTGAATCACTCTTGATGTCTCTGTGAATGACGCCCTGTGAGTGGAGATACGCCAGCGCCTGCAGGACGGCCTCACACACTGTAGCGATCTGTTCTTCACTCAGTCTGAAGATAAAAGAGCACAACATCACATCAACAGCGCTCTTTAAAACCTCCTCGTGTGTCAGAAAACAATGATCATCTCAATAATCACTGTGCTCCTCACGCTTGCCATCATCCAATCAGGTTTTAGAGCTTTGTTTTATAAAAGCACATTTAATGTTCTCCGTAATGAATCTGTTTTTACCACAGCAGAAGAAAAACTACAAGAACATTTCAGCAGCTTTCTGAAAAATCTCAATCAGATGGGAAAGATCAGAATAACCCATTCGTTGTTGTTCACTCAACTGTGAGGTTTATTCATGTCATTTCATTCCCAGAGAAAGTCTTAAATCTGCTGAATCTCTTCCGGCTGATCTTGTTCTCTCTGGCACTGTGTGTAAAATGAATGGTGTCTCACTCGGGTCAGATCTTGTTCTTCTGTGATGTCAACATCGCTTTGGAGTCTCAGGACCGACGGAATCAGAACACAAATCAATTCCACCCCTTATATCATCACAACATTTGCTAATCTGATTTTAGAATGGAATAAAAGTCTCTTGCACAGGATAAGAAGTGTCAATCCATGAAGCCATCTCACACATTCACTCACACACATCGTCCTCTTGTGGCATGAATGAAACACTACAGTCACATTACAACAGCGTGAGGCCCAAGCATCTTTACAGTTTTTTACAGACGCTAGGACACATTTCTCAATACTCAATACAATACTTTCTGCAAAACTCTTCACACAGTTCTCTTCACCAACTTTCAGCTTGGCAAAGCAGTTCATTTTACATTCAAAATGCACTACAACTACCAAAACACTTTATTCAGGTCTCAAATCAACTCGTTCTTCCAGAACACTTTCAAAGGTTGACAGCCGACAAACACACTTTCTCACCCACAAAACAATGACCTAAAAAACACTAACAACATGGAGCATTATACAATGTTTTCTTGTGTATAACAAGGACACATCTCTGGTTATATTTCACTGCAATATATGTTACTGGAATGAATCAGACACGATGCCGAATTTGTCAATATTTTATGTCGTTTATTATTTTTTTATATAGTAATTCCAAAATACAAGAATTTGTTTACACACCATCCACTGATACAGATACAATAGTAATGCTAATCTACTCGGTCTTCTCCATTTGACCACAGGTTCTCATCCACATCACATCTTATGTCATCTAGGGCAATACACCTTCTGTAATGTGCAACTCAGTCAAATGCCCTTGCAGAATACAAGTTACCTGTTGGTTTGCAGGAAAACTCTAACAATAGATGCCACAGTAGATTGGCCAGACTATTTCTGGCTGAGTCCATGTTTACGTCACAATACAAAACTATTCAGCAGTTGCCTCCTTTTGTAATGAAATTGAAAGAGTAACACCTGTGTAGATTTTCATCTAATGAGAATCAGCTGTGGCTGGTCCTATTGTCCAATTGTTTGTATAGCATTTCATTTTAAGATTTAAAATATATTTCATTAAAATATTACTGTAGAAATGTAGCAAATTGCTGTCTTATTCAGTTTTGTATTATTTTATTGTTTTGCACATAAGTTTAACCGTTTTGAAAACAGTATGTAAGCATGTGCAAATTGGCGTGTACGTACAAAAAGTTTTGGCAGTTGTTGTGTCTGAATGAGAAAAGAATTCATGACATTTGAGAGATGTAGTCATTGAATGCATTTTGTGCCAAAGCAATGATAATTGATCCTCAGTTTAGCCCACATAGACTTCTGTTGTGCTCACTGTGTGAAGAGTTTTGCAAAAGTATTGAGAAATGTGTCCTAGCGTCTGTAAAAAACTGTAAATGAGACTCATTACAATCAGAGCAAACTTGAATTTAAAGTCCCCATTCTGTGAACTACTGACAATATTTCTTCCAAAGATCTAATAAAAATATTGTCACTATTTGAAAAAAAATTAAACTGAAGAAACAGGTGAAAATAACAGAAAAGAAGCTCTGTGTTTTCAAACCTCAAATATGCAAAGAAAACAAGTTCAGATTAACCTCAGTCATACTTTTTGCTTTTATCTGGATGCTGTGACATCATCCCTGGTTTTCATCATGTGGATTATGTTCTTCAGTAAATTAATAAAAGATATATATAAATATCTATACTGTGCATTCATACCTGGTTTCAGAGACGATGTTTGTTAAAGCTCCTCCCTGTAGATATTCCATGATGACCCAGAGTTCCTCCTCCACAAGAGCGCTCTTGAACATCTCCACCACATTCCTGTGCTGATAATCCCTCATGATCACGACCTGTGACGAGACGTCCATGTGAGAGATGAGACGGGTCAGATGAGTGAAGGGACAGAAGAAAAACAGTCCGAACATCTCTACTGGAGCTGCATTATTGCGATTATTACTGTCGATGAACAGATTTTACTTTGAAGATTTGAAATGTTTCACAACTTTCTGTGACGCAGCTGCATGCCATATTCCTTCTATAAACATCCAAAACGAAATCATATAATGTGATAAAAACTAATAATGATGTTGTCAATTAAAAATCTGAAAGGAAGAGCTAAAGGACACGTCACTGTTTCTCTTCTCTGATTGGTCACTGTATCTGGAGCTCAAACACACTGAGAAACACAGAGATGATCACAAACGGACAGCTGTCAGTCCTTGAGGCTTCTGGCGATGATGTAATGGTTCAACTGTAATTGTAATCCACATGAGTTTTCCTGCATTGCGTTTCCAGAAATTTCTCTTTGTTATCATTACTTATACTACATCTATTTTATTGTCTCTAAAGTTGTGAAAGTGCTAAAGAAACCATTAAGAACTGAACAACAGAATTTTGATCTGTGTATTCGGAATCATCTCAGTGCTGGATTGGATTACAATATAAAAAGAATAACTAAAAACAAATTATTAGAATAAAAATGATCAATAAATAATACTGTCAACAAGGGTGGAGAACAACAATAATCATTGTTTACCGCGATTAATAACATCCAGAATAAAAGTTTGTGTACTGTACATATCAAGTTTGTGTTCATATACAAATACATGCAGACATAGTAAGGAAATATGTACTTATATTTCCCAATCATTTAAAGTAGGGCTGTGCGATATTGAGAAAAATGCGATATGTGATGTCATGCTAAATAATGAGATTTTCGATATGTGATACGATATTTATTTTTCTAAAATCAATTTAAATTGTATTAAAATCAATTAAAAAAATGATAGGATCAAAATATGTTTCACATTATTTTAGGAAGAAGACAGCATCACTACAACTTCTGAAAGATTGCTGAAAAATGCTGCCATATCTTTGAGGTGCTTGTTCATTAAATGCTCATCAGCAGCTGTGGATGTCTCAGGATGGATCTTCTTTGCTCGCTATGAAAGCTTTGCGATGCGAATGGTTGATTGATTTGTGTCAGAGTACATGAACGCATTCGCACGCACGTATATGCCAACTAACATCCGCTTGCCAGATAGATACTACAATCCCCATCGGCCTAAAATTTGACCATACATAACTTTTCAAAGAATTAAATAGCTCATTTATTGTAAACCATTGCGGTATGCACATTTGCAATATTTGGATTTATTGCACAGCCCTAATTTAAATGATAAATAGATGATAATTCATTTTTATAGTTTCCCTAAATATATACATATATCGTTATGCTTTTAAAAATAAAAACTTAACATGCACAGTACACAGACATTTTATTCTGGAAGTGATGAATGGTTTGATAGCCCTATAGGCTGGAACGCTTCATTCCACATTGAAAAGATGAAACTATCTGACCTCAGTTTAACTGTAAATATCTTATGGTGACGGTAAATTCTTCATTTGTGTCAAGAGTTCATGTTTTACTCCACTCTTGTCTGTTTTATTCATACTCCTTTTCAACAAATGATCTGTTGTAAACCTGAACTTTGGCTTATAGAGAAAACCTGATGTGCGTTTGAAAACTTCAGATATTAACGTATGGAATGACAGGTGGAGTTTGAAATGATGTCCAGGACATTCACGTTCACAGTCCTGTGTGCCGTCTCACCTCATTGAAGAGAAGTTCTCGTCTCTGTTGTCTTCTGAGGTCCATCATTTTGACAGCCACCACCCGTCCGCTGTGTTTCTCGCGAGCGATGCACACCACACCCGTCGAGCCCTCTCCGATCTTAACAAAGTTCTCCAGGTATGAGCGCGGGTCTCCTTTATCCACCACCATCTGCAGCGCTGCTTTGAACTGCTGGTGGGTGACTTTAGGGGGATCGGGAGGGGGGCGTGGCGACGGGTGCAGAGGGGGTCTGAAAGCGGGGGAACAGGTGCCTGGGGGGCTGTTGGCCAGGGAGCCGGTGGGTGAGGGGCGGGGTTGGGACGGGCTGTCCTGTCTGGGGTAGAGTCCTGGGTTGGGACAGCCGGAGTGTCTCATGAAGGGGTCGGGACCGGCGGGCCGGTAACTGATGTTAGGTGAGAGGCCGATGGTGTAGCTTGAGGAGGAGCGGATGCTTTGGTGAGGTCTCACGAGAGGACTGTTGGTGCCGCTGTGCATATGTCTCATGACTGCCTCGGCCTGTATCATACCAGAGGATTCTCATCAAATCTTGCTTTTAAGATGTCAAATACGGTTTCTTAAAAACATTTGGAGCAACAAACTGCCTTTATATTCTTTTAAAACAAGATGGGACATGTTAAAAAGCACTATAATGTGACGACTTTTACTGACAGTTTAACACAATCCTTACAAATTCTCATGACCGTAACCATTTTAAACGGTCAATCTCACAGCATGTTCTGCTAAAAACAAGCGATGACATGATGCCTAAGCAAGTTTTTATTAATCATGCATAATAAGATAATGTATAAGATAATGCAATGTAAGTCACTTAGGATAAAACGTCTGCCAAATGCATAAATGTAAAATGTAAATGTAAGACATTAATGACAAGTGTTGCGAGTTACTACGAAAAAAGTAATGAATTACTAGATACTTGTTACATATTCAATAGTGTCATAGATAACTGCACAAATGACTCTCTCCAAAAGTATTTTATTACTTATGAATCATTACTAAGTAACTAGTTACACCAACACTGCTTATATTTGAATAGAATATTATACATGTGAAATTTCTCTAAATGTGGAAAACTACCTGTATCGGTCATGAGAAGTTACATACACAAGAGAATATTACGGTTTTAACAAGACAAATATAAAGTAATTTGTTGTTAGCCATTAGAAGTCTCTTACAGACTTCACGCAAGTATCTTTGTGTGTTTAAACAGTCTTTAAAAAATGTTACGGAGGATGAGAATATCAGTCCTTGACTCTTCTTTCTTCCACTTTTTCTTCATTTTTATTAAACAGTAATATTTTGTCATCTAGTAGCAGAACATCCAAATGATCTTTTCAGAATATTTTAATTTGACTCTGTTTCAATGTCAACATACTGTATAATGCACTCAGACAAATCGGGGCGAGTTACGGTTATGAGAATTTCAGCAGGAAAAGCAATAAAACACAATTATTTATGATGTCAAAATGAAGTTTCGTCCAAGGGAGAGAACACAATAATCTTTATTATGATTTTACAGAATTGAATGTTTTATAATTCAAATCTTAAGGCGTAAATACACTGCAAGACTTTTGAGGAGATTTTCAGTCTTTACATGAGTCAGTGTGCAGATCTGTTCAGTTTGTGGGTTCCTATTGGAAACTTTCAAAACTTTTTTGTAAGTGTGTGATGCCTATTTCAGGTTATAAAAGTCTTGTAGTGTGTTCCAGCCATTAAACAGCGTGATGTTTCAGTGGTTCCGTGAGGATCACCCAACATCATCTCATGTTCAGATTAACCTGATCAGCATGATTTCAGTATGTGAGTTTACCTTCAGGTCGTATGAGGAGAACGGTCTTCCAGGGCTGTTTTGAGGATGCACCAGTAGTCGGTTTGAAGTCCTCACATCGGGTTCTCCGTGCGGTTGATGCATGGGCATCGTAGGGCTATAGAAACATGAAATGGGTCTGTGGTTGTGTGAGAACACGATGGGGAACTCTCTCCTCATCATGAGTCTCTCCGTAGGACTTCCCACATCTCCTCCCAGATACGTGGACCGGGGAGGCTCCGGGAAGTGTATGGGGGGCGGCGGGGGGGCTGGAAGAGCCGGAGGAGGAGGCGGGGGTCCCTCCAAAGACCTGTTGCTGACCTCATAAGTGGACTTTGCGCGGGGCAGGACGCCGTTGGGCTGCAGCGTGATGCTTTTCTTCAGACCCATATACGGCGTTCCGCTCTCACTGTGGATGTTTCGTGACCTGTCGGGCCAGTGGGACTCGGGCTCATCGTGAGAGGGCTCCAGACCCTCATACTGATACGCCTCGGCCTCGTTGACCTCCCCCAGACGACCGAGCGACTGCGCTCTCTTGCGTGCAGACGGGCTGCTCTTGCGCAGGGAATTGGAGCTGGTCACGGACAGGCGGCTCATGTCCGACAGCATGGCTGAGATGTATTCCCCGTGGCCAATCATACTGCCTCGCACGATGGTCTGTGGAGGACGAGGGGAAGATTGTGATGAATGCTGAAACCCAGCGCTATTTAAAGAGCATGTGAATTCACCTGGCTGAGCATGAACTCACAATCACACTTTCCTCTAAGGAGGCTATTTCTGGATGACGTGTGTTGTGCAAGACTAGGTCTAGTCAAGCTCTACACTATCAAAGCATTTCTTGCAAGTCCAAACCTAAAGACACATTTTTTTAACAGAAGGCTGTGATTGGTAGTCTTGTTGTTCTCATGTACTGTTGTTCTCATGTAACCAGGAAAAAATTGTGTGCTTTTGGTTAAATAGTAATATGAGGTTTGAAAACAGAACTGGAGCGAAAATAACTTTTCTTTAGAAGAACGAACACACAATAAGATACACGTAGGTATACAGTATATAATGTTGATCTGTTTAGCTGTATGATTGCTAAAAAAAACTATAGATACAACAGATTCTGGTAATATGTTAAAAAAACATGGCAAATATCATGAGAGTGATCGAAAATCATTTGAAAAGGTCAGAGCACCACATCATTCAAAGCAGAAACAAACATGTGAGTATTTATCTGTTGTCTTGTTTCTTTAACAACACTCTTGTCAGTGTGTGAATGGGTTTTACACCATGGTTAACTTTCGTAAGGTTCAGTTCAGACCATAGACTGTATAAAAGGTTCAGACATGACAACATTTTTATATCAAGAAAACACAATTCTGTGAGTGAGAGATTGCTTGATTGTTGATATTAAGAATTCACAGTGAAAGATTTTACTATTGAAAATGTAATTACTGATATCAAAAATACCAATTTCTAGTAGAAATTATATTCTTTATATCAAGAATTGAATCGTTGAAATCAAAAATATATCCTGAGAATGATTAAAAGCAAATTCGGCTTCCCATAGGCATCTTTCTTCAGAACACATGAAGCAAATTGACGTGTCAAATTCATGCGTTTCAAAGACTATAAAAGCAGTTATGGTTTTATTTGAAACTCGTATTCAGATATTAATATTATTACCGTCGTAATCCGTTTGGTCGCAACAAGATGGCGGCCTCTATCTTCTCTTTATAAAATAAGATGCAGACGCAAATCAACCCATCTCTCTTTGTTGAAAGGTTTAATAATCTAATATATTTCAAAAACCTGCTGCATAAACGACACAAAAAATAGCTAAAATCATCTTCTGATATGAGTAAACCTTCCACATTTCATCACATTTACCGTCAAATAACGTTACAGACGTCATGTCGCAAAAAAAACTTTCACCAACTGCCATCAATCAGGTGTAGGAGTGGGAATATCGTAACTACGAGTTCCGAGCACATGACCAACAATCGCCCCCTATATCTATATTAAGTGGAAAACACAACTCGCTGTAGTCATTTTGTAGTTTAGGCCCGAGTTTTACTTGCATGCCTCGTTTTTAATTATGCAGGGTAAGAAATCATAACCATAATAAAAATGACATTCTATTAAGATGGGGATTTTTTTAAATCTATTAAAACATTTGTTATTTTTGGATATTCGGTGTGGCGACTTTGTATAAATTGTTTGCTTGTTATTAAATGATTAAAGAAAAGTAAATCTGTGCTGTTCTGTTCTGTCTAGATGTTCTTTCATCAGTGCCATGATGTATGATGTGTGTCACGGCCTCCGGTACCTTCTTTGGTTTGAGCTCCACTGGTGTTATTCGGGACGGGTCCACCATGGGTTTGGGTCTGCGGAGGTTCTCTATTAAACTCTGCCATTGTGTTGGAAGGCCGACGAAGACCCCTCGCTTGACATCGAATGAGGTGTGAACACGATGCTCAAAGTTCTTCGGAGCAGAAATCTCCGGCCTCTTCTTCTTCTTCTTGCGAAACATTTTCAGATCCTAAAGCCGAGAGCTTCAAGACAGAGACAAAAACATTTCTAAAAGGAACATTTTAAGAAAATAAAGATAAAAATAGGAGTTGATCAATGTGAACATCATTGTGAACCCTGCAAAAAGCAAATCTTATATGTAAGTTACTTTAAAGCATGAGCATACAAGCTGATTTAAGAACAAGTTGATTTGTTAAAGAAACAACTTTTTGCTTCTATAGTATCATCATCCTCAAATTCTGTTCCCCTTTACTACATCAGTAGCTCTGAATTTGGCTGAAGTGTGCTGCCTCAATAGGAATAGATCACGTCATCATCTTTGTTCTTAAAATAGCAAACCAACACGCAGATTTATCTTCTGACTTGCTGTCAGCATCTGAATGGGTAAAGAAAGCGTGATTTCTGTCTGACATGAACATCTTTGCTCTGCTTTTTCTGTACACACACTGAAGGTGATCTAAGGCTGGAGAACATGGCTATGGGCAGTTTCACATGGCTCTGTGTGTGTGTGTGTGTGTGTGTGTGTGTGTGTGTGTGTGTGTGTGTGTGTGTGTGTGTGTGTGTGTGTGTGTGTGTGTGTGTGTGTGTGTGTGTGTGTGTGTGTGTGTGTGTGTGTGTGTGTGTGTGTGTGTGTTTGCGTGTGCGTGTGCGTGTGTGGAATTTTTATTCTGGATGCGATAAATTGCTGTTAATTGTTGAAAAGCCCTATTCGTTAAAATTGGATTCAACACCTTCATAGAAAACTCAACGTGATTAATTTGAGAGAATTATTTTTTTTCTTTCGAGTTTTAAAATGTGGAGATTCTGCTCAGATTTGCATTCATGAATCACATCAAATTCTCTTGAGACCAAGTGATCTGACCTGTACAATCCACTTAATTTTTTACATCTGTACGTTTACTGTGAACAATTGCTTATTTGTGTGTCATTCTAGGAGAAACATTGGCACAAAGGTGTGGGTTTGATTCCCGGGGAACACACATGAACACACATGAATGTAAATGAGACACGACTGAAACATGATGAGAAGTCTCCTGAGGAACAAGAGCTGTGGTTGTAAAGTGTGTGTAAATCTCTCCGGTATTTCGGTTACACTGTCAATAACAAACTGACAAGAAGAGTCAAGTCAACCTTCTGTGTCTGTTTGTGTTTTCATTGATCTGTGTGTGTTAACTGGACCCACAACCTTCATCCTCACAACACAGTTTAACATCATATAACCTTGATCTTTAACAGGACTGATGTAATGTGCTTCAGTAGGTCCACACGAGCATCTGTATGTTACTGAGAGAAATATAATCCAAACATGTTTGACCAACACACACATTCTGAAATCAGCATGTTGCGTTTTTGTTTTAACAGATATTGATTTCTTTTTTAAGAACAGGCACTCGTAATCAAAGAAAAGCAGTTTGTCTCACAGATTTTATTGTTGTTGGATAAAACAGAACCGATTTAGATCAAACGGATGGATAGGAATGACTTGTTCATATAGTTGTTCTGAAATCTTTGTACTCGATGTTGTGCACGATAGGAAACATTGACGTGAGTTGTAATTGTATCTAATGTTCGAGCATACCGTGGTATTAACGGGAAACCAGATTATTTTGATCCACGTCCTAACGTGTTGTTAACCTCACATCATCTCTGCTACAGAAACATCAGAGTTTATTTATCATTTGAACACTCTCTCCTGTCGATCGTCATCCACTGAAATACAGAAGCTGAAGCGCCAATATCAGCTTTCAAAAAGACTGATCTGTTTTCACTGTCAAAGCATTTCACCCACATCTGATGTCAACATTTGATCTGGACGGACAGTCACCTCCACCAACCTTTCATTTCAGACACATGTCAGTATGAGTCGTGCATAACCTCATGTAGTAAAGTAGAGGTGAAGTAAATACTGTAGGATACGTTCATATTTGCTATGGTAAGGTTCACAAATACCTGTCTGTCATCCGTCCGATTGTTTAAATGATGAACATTTTTTGGTACTTTTATTACGTGTTGTCTGTTTAAGGGTGTGTTCACATATGCCATGTTTGGTTCAATTAAGGGTGGTTTCACATTAGCACTGTTAGTGCGCAAATGGGTTCGGAAGACAGCGTTCAAATCATCAAAACCAATCAAACTCTGATGTTAATCAAACCCGGGTGCTGTACCCAAGTCCGCTTAAAAAGGGAGGTCTGGGGTGTGGTTCATGTGAACTCCAGTACGCCTCACTGCTGATATGAACGCAATCGTACCAAATGTACGCAAGTGAAGCACTACTAATGATGTATTATTTAGTAAAAATGTGTGTTTGTGTGTGTGTTTCACTGACTTTTCTGACAAGCGTGACTGACGCGCTCCGAGCAGAGAGCTATAGGCCTAATCTCATTTCTGTTCGCCTTCAGCATTCTTGAGAGCATTGGCAGTACATAAGACAGACGAAAGTGCCGTTATGTCGATAGTACTCTGTCATTTGAGAGCCATGTCGCCAACACCTCTAAAATTGCATTTTTCCATTTTAAGAATATATCTAAACTACGTCATATGCTGCCACTGTCAGATGCAGAGAAATTTATTCATGCATTCATGACATCAAGACTAGATATGCCCTTAGTTGTTTTACTTATATTCATTGTGTCTTATGTGCAGCTGCTTTGTAACAATGAAGATTGAAAAAAGCGCTATTTAAATAAAGTTGAGTTGAGTTATATAATGAAGCTTTGGAAACAAAACTAATAGTTGAAAAACATAAACGGATTAAAAGTGGAGCCAGCAATGTTCTGCATTTTGCTGCTTTCTGCTGCATCATTACAAGCGACAGGGTAAACACCCTAAACCTGACCCAAATTAAATCATATGGACTCAGTCCAGCGGGATTATTACAACTAGTCTTCGGACCAGGCCATCCAACTAAATGTGAAACCAACAAACTTGTTCGATTGCTCTGTTAGTGCGGTTTATTTGTGTAAGTGTGAACGCCACCCCTGAAACTCTGGTGCGCACAAAGGTTGTTTTCTCGATATGTTATTGTATGGCTAACCAAAGCTGCGTTAGCTTTTAGCAAGCTAAGTATGCTGGGTAAAATAGAAACATTAAAATGTCATCTTAGAAATTTTGTTTGTAAAAAGCATATGAGCAGTGATTTCTGGTAAATTCCGTTTTAAAATATAAATCATAAAGGCTGTCCAATCCCATTGCGATCAGGTTCCATATCTTTAGGTTTGCTGTTAAAATGCCATTCTGAATGCTAAGCGAACATGGACAAAGTTATTTATTTTCTTCTTTGGTCTGGACCAAAAGAACCAAACCACAAAGGTGAACGCACCCTTAAGTCAGATTCTTAAAGCATCTTTTTTGGATTCAGGTTGTGATTGTTGTCAAGTTCACGTTGAAATTTGCGCTTGATAGCCCTGAAAACCTTCAGAAGTGTTCCATAGTGTTCCATTACAGAGCATTTGTGTTGCCCTCAGGTGAAATAATCCGTTATCATGAAGATAACTCCTGTAGTTATTATGATAAGCTTTCTGTGAGGGCGGGTTATGACCACAGGGGTTTTCTGTTCATTATATATCATATTCTTCTGTATGTGACTCAATCTTTATGCTGTGATTAAATGAGTGCTCCATTGATCCAACCAGTGATGTATGGTTTGTTATGATAGGACAATATTTGGCCGAGATATAACTATTTAAAACTCTGGAATCTGAGGGTGCAAATAAATCGAAATATTGAGAAAATGGCCTTTAAAATTGTCAAATGAAGTCCTTAGCATAGCATATTACTGACAAAAAAAACTATTTGACATATTTGGAACATGATCTTTACTTCAAATCCTAATGATTTTGGGCAATTTTAACCCATACAATGTATTTTCTGCTATATCAAAAATGCTCCGTGCCACTGAAGTGCTACAGGGTCACTGTGATCAGTGAATCTTTCATTGAAAACTATGATTTTGGGGTTGTGATGTTTCTTCAGCAGCTCTGCTGGTTTTGAAGGCTTGTAATAACAGGAGCGAGTGTTTTATTCATTTATGTAAACACACGCTACAATCTCAAC
The DNA here is from genome assembly GCA_029783895.1 of Triplophysa bombifrons. Lineage (NCBI taxonomy): Eukaryota > Metazoa > Chordata > Actinopteri > Cypriniformes > Nemacheilidae > Triplophysa > Triplophysa bombifrons. The sequence goes on from CM056464.1 coordinate 22,161,358, forward strand.
TCAACACACGCCTCTTCACTGATCCTATTTTGGACGAGCGCTCACATTTGATGCAATATTTGTGTCAAGCGTTTCACAAGCTAATCCTCTCTGTCTATGAGTGTTGAATCTGATGTTTCCTGCATCACATTTACACTTTGACCCCAACAACAACACAAGAATGAAAAGTTTCACATACAATTTGTAAAATAGACTGATGATTTATATTTAACAAATATACAGCCGCGGAAAAATATCATTCCAAATGTTCATTTAATCTTAATTTCTAGAATGTATTGTGATCATTTCAGTCCATTGTCTGTTGGATTGGACTAAAATCAAACCTCAGCAGTGACATAAAGTCATCCAACAGCAACCTACAAAATCATTCTTGAACTTTTTCTAAATACATCTATAACTATGTGAATCTGAACTTGAAAATAAACGCACATAGAAACATAATTTTTATAAGAGATTTGAGAGAAATATTATTAGTAATGATCATTTTACCTAAACACATGTCTATAGTACATTTTGAAATCAGAAAAAATTATTTTGAAATGGTTTCTTAATTTTTTTCTGTGACTGTAAATTGTAAATATAGATAAAGACATAACTGTAATAGTGAAAACGTCTTGGTTACGTATGTAACCTCAGTTCCCTGATGGAGGGAACGAGACGTTGTGTCGAGAACGACAGATGGGGTTCGCCCTTGAGAACCAATCAACTCTGACTACTATAGAAAAGGCCAATGAAATTTGGCGAATGAAATTTGCATGCCGGGCTCCGCCCCCGGATATCCGGTATAAAAGGAAGCCGGTGTGCATCATTCACTTACCTCTTGTTCTGAAGAGCCTGAGAGCCTCTCACGACTGCAGCAGAATACGATACAAACGATACAAGTTCTCGACACAACGTCTCGTTCCCTCCATCAGGGAACTGAGGTTACAGACGTAACCAAGATGTTCCCTTTCTGTCGGTCTCTCGACGTTGTGTCGAGAACGACAGATGGGGTTGCCTATGGAAAACGCCGCTACGCTGTATCGCGTCACAATCTCTAGCGAAGCGACGGTAACAAGCCTGGGCGTGTCAGCTCAATGCTTTCGCGAAACTGTAACCTTCCAGTGTGGTGGTCGGGGGTACCAGAGCTTTCTTGGAGAAAGATGGTTACAGCCCTGACCGGTAACCTTTCACGGACGGGGCCTTAGCTCTCTACAGGCGAGAGGCCGTCCGGCTCGGGTTTACACCGGGTGAGCGCAACTTCCTTAATTAGGAATGCGCTGCAGAGGCCACCTCCTACCAGTGGGGAGGAATATGGTGGATATAGGTATGGTCTCGTCCTTGGAGGAGAACGCATGGAATGTGTGGACAGGGTAGTTAACCGCGAGGTGGAGGTCCACCTGGGGAAGTTCATGGGTTACCAGGAATGGGAACCATTCTCATGAGGATACATCAGACGGAACAGCCCACAGAGGGGGTGTTACAGACGTCTGGTAGCACTAGGTCCGGTTAGAGCTATCTGTGATAGTTCATATGGAATCCCGGCCTAAGGGGGAAGGCTGCTCTGCCCAGCCAACCCCCAGGGGGTGCTTGCTTAGTGATGGATGGAATGCCTATTCTTAACCAGTGTCTGGTTAAGAAGGGAGGTAGATGAGGTACCAGTTTCTTAGCCATGTGTTTGGGTAAGAAGAAAAAGATAGATGGCACACTGACCCAACCTGTCAGAGGGTGGAATGGTGCTTTCGCAGGCATACGCCCCCCCGGATGCCAGTCCTACATGTCGCCACGCAGGACGTGGGCTGACACCGGGTTTACGCGAAGGTTGTGAACCTTTACGAAGGTGTTTGGGCGTAGCTCAACCCGCAGCTCTACAGATTGCTGCTAGAGAGGCGCTTCTGCCGCAGCTACGCTAATTATCCTCTTTATTCTCTTTCCGCCTCTGCCTCGGGATGCCCATCCCGAGGTAGGAAGAAGTTCCACCATGTCCAGACGACCGACAGATGCCCATCCCCAATTTGAGATCACGCCAGCTACAGCTGCAGACTGACTGACCATCCCAGCTCCATCTAAGGCAATTCCACCACCAGCCAAGAGAAATATGACCATCGGACCATCCCAGCTCAGACCACTACATCCCCAACCAAGAGCAAAGACGTACTATTTGGCTTATTAATGCTGAAGTTACAACATTTGGTATTAAATGCTAAACTTAAATCACATGTCACCAGTTTGAGTGCAGCTATGACACGTCAGAGGGGATCTGGCCCTCCCGGCTGAGCCTGGTTTCTCCCGAGGTTTTTTTCTCCATTAATTAATCATTGGAGTTTGGGTTCCTCGCCACAGCAGGGCAGTGTTGGCCTGCTCACCGGGAGACTGCATTCATTCATTTATTTATTTATTTAGAAATTAGCTATTATTTATTAGTATGATCTTACTCGTTGTATGAATACCATGCACTGTTCTGTGTTTTTCTGTTTTTCCTGTTTGCCCCTGTAAAGCTGCTTTGAAACAATACACATTGTGAAAAGCGCTATATAAATAAACTTGAATTGAATTGAATTGAATTCTGCCAGTGCCCAGGAGGTGGCTAAAACTCCGTGCGGAGTGAGCCCTCACTGCCAATGGGCATGGGAGATTCTGAGATCGGAATGCCGTCAAAAACGGCTACCACGACCCAGTGCGCCAGCCTCTGTTTGGAGACAGCCTTCCCCTTCTGCTGTCCTCCAACAAACACGGAGCTGGTCAGAGCTTCAGAGCTCTGCGTGCGGTCCAGCACCTACTGGACACAACACTGATCGGGTTGGGTCTTCCTCCCCTATGGGGAGCGCCTGCACGCATCCGGGCCTGGCTGCTTCAGCGTGCTGGACGCCCAGACGCCTAACGCAGCGATCGTGTCCATCCCCCTCCTCGTGCCCCACCCAAGAGAACAGCGGGACATGCCGCGCTGGAGAATGCTCAGTCAGTCCTGAAAAGGACTTTTTTAGAAAAAATCTCTAACACCTCCGGAACCGCCCAGACACCCAGGGGAAGGTCGCTGCAGGTAGGGACGATCCGCTGCAACACATCGTAGATCCGGCAGAAGAAGAATTCATTGAATTCGTTCTGTTCATAGTCATGAGCGAAGGCTCTGAAGAACAAAAGGTAAGTGAATGATGCACGCCGGCTTCCTTTTATACCAGATATCCGGGGGCGGAGCCTGGCATGCAAATTTCATTCGCCAAATTTCATTGGCCTTTTCTATAGTAGTCAGAGTTGATTGGTTCTCAAGGGCGAACCCCATCTGTCGTTCTCGACACAACGTCGAGAGACCGACAGAAAGGGAACTGTGTTCTCTGCTTTATGCTTGAAAACATTCATAATAATTTATGTGTTGAACAAATTGTTGATTCACAAATAAATGTGTACATGTATCTTATGGTGTGACAGCGAAAATTGAGAAAATAAACTTACAGTGAAGAGAAATCTCTCTTATGCAATTTTTTTATATTATTAACAGATTGTATTGTAGCTTTTTGATTTATGTCACACCATACGACACATATCTAGTGTATCTGTCAACTATCCTTATACATATTTGTCCACTTTGAACTAGAATTCATATAAGGCCAGATTTAAGATTTGGTTTGAATGTGACGTTGTTCTTTCATGTCAAAAGTGTTGTGAACCCCCGTCATCATATGGCCTAGTTTGTGAAGCACTGTTATATTGATTTCTACTATTTGTTGTTGATCTGAACTTCATTCACATGAAGAATCTCTACAGTGGTCAGTTTAAAGCTGTAAAATATAAAGGTAAAGTGGGCGTGCTTGTTTGAGCATCTGAAGTGAGCAATAACTCACAGTCTGTCACACAATATCTCCTATACACCAGCACACACTACACTATAATAGCTTCACTTGATAAATGTTAAATCATTTATTCAAGCTTCAGAAACACCGTCCACCATCTGTCTGTCATCAAGTTGATGAATCCTCTCACGCTCATTATCTGCAAACCTTACACACTGTAGAACACAAAACACTCTCTTTCACTCGCCAGGTTTCCATTACAGATTTGTTCAAAATGTAAGCGATGTTTTATAAATGTCGGTTAAAACAATATTGCGGTATGACTGTGTTTCCATTAAATGATGTTATGCGATTAAAGTGTATTTTGTTTCAAGTCATTCTGGCCATACTTCTTCTTTGTTCGTTTTCTGGCAGGTTGCAAACAAACTTTAGTGCCACACTGCCTCCTTCTGTGATAAAAGAGTGAAGAGAAATGTCTTTATTTCCAGATATATATTCTCACGCCCACGATCCGTTGGCTGAACATCTGATGCACTTTTCTGGAAACACTTTGAAACGTTGAAAGTCGTCATCTGATTGGTTGAATTTCTCAGGAATTCCGGGAGACTTGCCTGTCGCATTCTTTAACAGTCCGCCTGGAAACAACAAAGTCGTGTGATCTAAGACGTAAGCTGTCGTGTTTACAACAGCTGCTTTAAGAATTCATCACGGTCGACTAAACGCTCAATTCTTAAAAGTATGCGAAGTTCACGACATAAAACTTTTTTTGACACGTTCGTGAATGTACATCGGTCTGTTACTGCGGGGACATTTCCAGGACTGTAAACATGACGCGGCATCAACCGAAACGTGATTGGTTCCTTTACCTGTCAGTCATATGGTCTCTAGGGCGGGTCTTTCCAAAGAAAGCAGCGAAAAGTTTTATACCCTCAGTAAGCTACACGAGAATAATATTCTTAAGACCTCACTGTTTCTTAAAAATCTATAAACTGCACTCACTCGTTTTCCAGCCGTCATAACATATAACTTCATGTGAATTCATTACATCCAATCTTTGCAAATGTTCTGCCCAAATATACCACCGAGGGTCATGTGACTTTTTATACATAACGTGACTTGTAAATACGTCAAAAAGTGTTTCCATTGCAGTTTTGCGAAAAATGGCTTTATCTTAAATGCCTGAAAAAACACAGAACTTATTTGCGATACACGATTTCAATTCGCGCATTTTGAAGGGGAATGTACCCCCTGGGCCTCATGTATCAACGTGCGTGCGCACAAAATTGAGCTGGAAACGTGCGTACGTCACTTTAAACGCAAAGGTTTTAATCTATTAAAAACAAACTTGCGGGATAATGATACACATGTAAGCAAACTCTGAACACGCGTACACACATTTTGGAGACACGGGGCGACACAACTGGTGAGTTAGTGAACTCAAGTTAGTTTGCAGAAAGTAAGTTTGATAAAACGATTGTTTTAATTTGACCTTATACCCGTTAAACATCCATTATCACGAAGATCGGCATAGTTATTTGCGCTTGTATTGAGTGATGATTGTTTCATGGACCTTCCTGTAAAATCCCACTCAAATCTTAAATAAATATTCAATAGAAATGTTTAATCAGCGGTGTCTCACACTCACCGGCGGCGCCAGGGGGGCTCAAGACCCGCCCAAAAAACGCCTTGACCCCCCACCCCCTCCCTTATTAAAAAAATATTTAATTTATATAAAAATATATATATCCGGGATAAAGATTTAACAATGGTCCTCTTCAAACTACACAGAACAATAATAATTCATAATTTTTTCGAAATATAAAAAAATATAAACATAAGAATCACTGCGACGCCCCATGAACGTTGCTGCCGCTGCGCCTTGCGTCATTGCGTTCAAGGCGCTGCCGCGAGCCCGTAAGTGCTGCAACGCACTTTATATCTTGAAGCTAAAAATGGATCGCATCGTCATACCTGAAAACAAATTGACAGCAGACAGAAATAGGACTGAAAATATACCCGTTTCAGTGGATGGCGAGCCCTGCTTGATCCTAGAATTAGAAATAGAGGACACCGAGGAATTGGAGGATGAGGAGGTGGGACCGGAGCAACTCGCATATGGAAGCATATGTGTTGCAAAACTCAATTTGCAATGTAATATGCAAAATGGCAATGCAGTATGTAAATTGACAATGCAATTGTGTATCTAAATATACATTTCAAATAACGTATGTGCAACATTAAGTGCAAAATGAAAATAAAAATTCAATTATATCAATTACATTTGGGAGTTCCTACACAGGTTTTATTATTACAAATGTAATTGATATAATTGAATTTTTATTTTCATTTTGAACTTAATGTTGCACATACGTTATTTGAAATGGAATGGATTTAACGGGGGATTTAAGCCATGGCCCAGCCGAGAAACCAAGACAGCCTAAATAGAAATCATAACCGTGTCGTTCTTTTGGATCGCAGGGGCAGCTAGCATCCAGGGGTTTTAGTTACTCTTGGTTCAAACTGTACCAGTGGCTGGAATATTCTGTCAAAAGACGTGGATTTTTGTTTTGCCTGTCGTCATTTTTTTCACAGTGTGCATGGATCTGGTTTTATTTGTTTAGTAGCAGTAATATGCAGTTATTAGCCGTGTCAACTGTATTTTTGGGGGTTTTCATGAGACCCCCCTTGAAATGACCAAGACCCCCCATTGCCCTCCCAATCAAAATTGTCTGGAGCCGCCACTGGTCACACTATGACCGCGTGAGGAGGAGATGAATACAGGGCAGCATCAAATACAATAACTGCAGAACACCGTTTAAATAAATAACTAAATATATTTCCTTAAATGTGCATAATCATCAAATGTCAAAGTCTGGAAATACAGCCATTGTCGTTTCTCTTTATGTCCCCGTTTTCAGTCCTAATTATGTTCATAACAATACTGAAATTAAGAAACATTTGTCTTTTACAATTATGTCTTCAAATTGTATCTCATGTTAAACACACCACTAAATGAATGATATGATTATAATGAGGTGTTAATGATATAAATATATACATGAAGCAGAGACCTT
>CM056464.1:22171530-22186530 GCA_029783895.1 Triplophysa bombifrons
TCCGGGGTTGGGGATCCTTTTGAAGATTCGGATGGGTCTCATTGGTTAGGGATTTTTTCTGACTAAGAGGAAGGGGCGGTAGAGCAGGAAGACTCAAGAACGGAGTTTTAACAACCTTATTTGTATCATTGTCGGCTAATCATAATAACAGGTAGCGATCATACCACTTTTCGTTAAAAGATCTATTTGCAGAGTTGTATATTGGTAAGAAGTTGAGGTTTTACTTGTTTATACTTAATACTGAGGATCTTCAGTTTTGGATTGAACGAAAGCCTGGTGGAGAACTACCTTTTAGGAAAACGACTCGTCTGAAGAGGGCTTAGATTATCTATTCCATTTTTATAAATTAAGACAGAGAACAAGAGGGTAGCAGGAAACCGGAATTCCCACAAAACCAATTGCGGATCCGGATAGGTCAGGCAGACGATGGTTCACGGCACACACGCTGAGGATTGATCACCCGGCGGGCCGCCTCAGACGAGGGTGTCTGGTGGTTAAAGGCCGAAACACCCAATGACTCTGGGGTCTACTACTGATGATGTGTGTTTCTTGCGCATCTTCCCATTTTACAAACACTGGGGAGAATAACTTATCGGTGACTAGAAGGTACTACTTTTGAGATAGGCCAGGGGAGGCTGTTGTAAATTTTAATTTTTTTTTTTTTTTTTTTTTTTTTTTTTTTTTTTTTTTTTTTTTTTTTTTTTAAATACTTACCCAATTGGCAAATGCGGTGGTTGGTGGACAATTTTAAAGAATCACCTCAAACTAAACCCAAGGTTAAGAACACTATTCACTTTAAACCCTTTAGGCGGATGTTATTAACAGTTGTGCGTTAACTGGGAATTTAAGAAGCGCCGTATCTGCACCTAACTCTAAACCTAATTTCAGGAACCCTACTCGTTGTAACCCTATTTGGGTCTTTCGTCATATGCACCAGCCAGTGCCTTTTTCCTCGGACTCCTATCCCAAACTACAGCGAGAAGCTGTGGGGGAGGCCGTCATATAAACTTTTTCTAGCACCCCAATCCTAAGTGCGTCTCACTGGTTTAGGGGGTACCCAATCTTATGCTCGGTCTCACAGTCCTGATTGTCTCGTGCCAGGATGGACAGCTCGGCTGCCGTCAAGAGTTAGTCTCTACCGCAGGAGCATCAGTTCTGTGTGATAAAAAACTTAAAAACTTAAAAACTTCCCCATATAACACATTTCACTATGAATTTCGAGAAAGAATTGTTAAGAATCGCCTTATCTGCACCAAACTCTAAACCTAATGTCAGGAACCCTACTCGTTGCAACTCTAGTGGGAGGTTGGCCTTAAGAACTGTGCGTTAGATAGGGGTCCTTCGACATTCAGAAACATGCGCCGGCCAGTGCCTTTTCTCCTCGGTCTCCTATCCCAAACTACAGCGAGATGCTGTGGGGGAGGCTGTTGTATTTTTGCACCCTAACCCTAAACCCTAACCCTAACCTAACCCTAACCCTAACCCACCCTAACCCTAACCCAACACCACGGAACGAGGGGCCTCCCCAACTTATGCACCAACCCTAACACCACGGAACGAGGGGCCTCCCCAACTTATGCACAAAACCCTATTTTGACCAAAACTGTATACACAAAAACTTCTTCAAAACAAACAACATTGAATATTTTGCAAGTGGTAATATAACATGCCTATAATTACTTTCATTAAATGAAAACCTTTAACATTAAAACAACATGTTTTGTTTAACATCATATTCACTTTAGACCCGTCATAACATGTAAATCAAAACCACAAATGTAGTGTGCAAAAGATGAGAAACAGTTAAGCAACAAAAGAAACAGTCTATTAAACTCCTAATGAAAAATATGGTATAAAACAAGTAACAGGTCTCTCAGTATAAATGGGCTACCAGTATAAAAACAAGTACACCTCTAGCTGCTTTCACCAAATAGGCTTTCGTTAACACCGCAAGGTATCCAGGCTATTTGGATCAAGAGCCTTCACTGGCAGTTGCATAAAGCTACTTCCAGCAATACCCAAGACCAAACATATGAAATGAAAGCAATGATCAATAAAAATGTTTACACCACTCTTAAGCTCTTTAAAACAACAGCAAACATAACACTTCAAGAAATTACTTTTCACATTTAAATTACATGGCCATAATCCAAATATACATAACATATTCTGGGAAAATTAGATGCATTTGGGTCACTGGAAAATTCTTATTAAACCGGGCAAGATAATATTTAGGCCCTACGAGTGAATTAATCAAGTTGGTGGAAACCCAGCAATATAATAAGTGTGAGGTGAAGTAAGAGGGAAAGTGTTCAGGATTAGTTTGATTTAAGAGTTGGAACATCTTACAACCTGGGGCAAGGTATGTATAGAACTCTAGCAAGGAATTTTAGAAAAGAAAGACAAAACGACATTGATGCTCTAGTACAATATTCCTAGCAGAGTGAAATGAAAGACAATAAGAGCAATGTGTATGCAAGAATATCCTCAATAAGCCTTCATTGATAAGACTACAGAAAACGTAATTACCATCACTTACACATCAAAGATTTCCTCTGCAAACACTGAAACTCCTACAATATTTATTTTAATTTGTAATTTAGTATGATCTTACTGTTCAGAGCAGTTCAGAGTTTAATTACCATTTAATTGGACAGACTCTTCATCAAAAAGCCTTTCGTTAACACTGCAAGGTATCCAGGGTTTTTAAGGTAGAGTCCGTACAGATGGCTACATAAAAGCAAGCTTCTACGAGCAATTTTACAGAAAATGAGCACAACTTGTAACATTTCTTTTAAATCCACATCTGTACACCAAAAACAAAAATGTATTCAACATCAAGCAATAAATTCAATATAAGGTTAGGGGTATATTGAATAAATTCAATATATTCAATATTCACACCACACACCTATAAAGCCTCAAAATGCAGTTAGTAAATTGACCTTATTAACAAATTAAGCCATGAACAAAATGCCACTCAAGCACATAGTGACTTTAAACAACATAACATTTATGTACAACATTAAAAATAACAATATATGCTAAATAAAATAAAATAAAATAAAGTGTACTAGCGTTTAAAAAGTTAAACCGCAAAAGAACATAACATACAAGAGGATCAACAATATACATCCTAACAAAGTCAGAAAAAAAGTCAACAAACCTAAACTTTTGCGAAGAAAAATAAGAAACTTAAACATTATAGTTTAATGTCCTGATAAAAATAAGGATGTTAAACAAGAATGTAATAAACCGCTGCATAGCAAATTAAAAACAATGTTGGAAAAATACAACAGAATACAATGACATGCAACACAAATTCAAAATACACCATAGGATGTATTAAAAATGTAAACTAAGATGAAGGTAAAAAACAAGACAAATTCGTTTAACATTGCATGTTGATACTGCTGTACTAAGGGTTAAAATTAAAATAAACCCATTTTCAAAACCAACTCAAAAAGGCCAGTAAACAAATCATTCATACTTCTATACTTGGTTTGAAAGGGCAAGAAAAGAAATTCACTGGCAAATCAATGCAAATATTCATCTTGATTTATAAAAACTTTAACCAAAACCTTTTTGAATTACTAAAAACAAATTAAAATGAATCTGTGTCGTAAAAAAAAAGAGATTACTGATTGAAACAAAAAAGTAAATCTGACTTTAATAAGATACAAATTACAAATACGCCCAATGTTCTATCCAGATTCAGCACTCGAAAATTAATATAGCACATATTTTCAAAAGTTGGTACACTTTCACACAATATTAAGTGAAAGTTAGAGACCCTTGCTACATAAAACTAACTCTGACAACATTTAAATATTGACAAAAATGGCCATCAATAACACTACCATGAGATGCACAAACCACTTTACTCTACCCACAATGCAAATACTTCAAGTTGAAACTGAGCAAGAAAATTTTATTTAAATTAAAAAAAGCATTTTTAAGATTAAATTCCATAACTAGCACAGAAACAACTGAAAAAAACATTACGAGGCAAATGCTTCATAACTTTTGCACAAGTGCAAAAGCACAACAACCCAAAAATCAATTCATTCTGCAGTTAGACAGGGATAGAAATACCACTTAGACAGGACAAACACAAACTTATGGTCATCAACAAAACAAATGGGACAAGACTTTTGTTTGGGATGGATTAATAATGAAGGCAACATGAACCACAACTTAACACTGCAGTAAATGCTTTAGAGATTGTCAGCAAGTTGTTACAGACACACAGTAGAACTCAATGTGTTATGGAGGGATATAGGGGAAATGTGAAAATAATCAATTCTTGTCTATACATTTTAAAATGCTAAAGAAAATCCAATCCCAAACAACATTCCAGTTACAAACCAAAACAGACCCTGAAAATGTTGTTTATAGAACATACAATTCCAGAGTAAAAAAGCAGTAAAATCAAACCTAAAGATATCTTCATATTCAGTATCTTTTTAAATGCATGTTTTTGAAGCCATTAGAAGAGAATCCCACTTAACATCTGTGATTAGAAAACACATGACCTTGCGAAACAGACAGTTCTTCCTGTGCAATCAAGGCACCTGCAGCTCTTCGGGTAAAAAGGAAAACAAGAGCACAATAAGCAGTGGGGAAACACTAGCAACTTTGAAAAAAATGTTATATACTGTACATTCACATATTTGGCAAACACTTTTGCAAAACTGTCCATTAAACTTTGGATATTCACTTGAATCAAACACAATCGAAACAAAACAATCACTTAATAATCAGACCTTGCAATAAGTGAAACAATACATACCATACACATGCAGGACTTTAGACAAGTTAAGTATTCACAAGGCTATTGCTCCCATTGAGCAAACAAATGACTATGTGGACAAAATGCTTCCACATGCACCATGAGTCAGTGAACAAGTTGAGGACATAAATTTATAATTCCTACAATCAACCCTTAAAATAATGCACAAACGGTACTAGTAACCAATAGTATGGCTTCTGTACCTCAAGATCTATCATTGTGAAGACTTTATATCAAACCAAAAACTGACATATCTGCCTGTAATTTTCATATGAACTGAAAGACTGGGTAATTGCTTCAGATGGGTTTATAGATCTTCAGAAGCAAGGCTACGTTAGTAGTGAAGGGAAAATAAGATTGAGAAATTATTTCCAAAACAACTGTTCAAATCAACTGGCAGTCTTACAAATCAACTGAAACTCGCATATTAAAAGCATAATACAATAACAAATAGTCTTCGTATCCTTGCGCAATGGAATCAGCAGCCCTTATGTAAATACCTTCATATCTAACTACAAGAGTCAACTGACCAAGTATCCAATATAGCTTCTATTAACAAAGACAAAATGCTTCTCCGGAACAAACAGCATCAAGACGCTAGTCAGCCATATACAAGTACTGCAATATTTGGTAAAGTTGGTTAAACAAGGTTAGAATAGTAATACAGTTGGCAGATTATCACGCAGTAAAGCTTGAGCGAGTTTGACAAGGGCCAAATTGTAATGGCAAGACGACAAAATATCACCAAAGCTGCAGCTCTTGTGGGGTGTATCCGGTCTGCAGTGGTCAGCTCCCAAAAGTGGTCCAAGGAAGGCCAATTAATGAACCGTCGAAAGAGTCTCACTGATTCATGTGTGCAGCGAAGGCTAGCCCATGTGGGCAAATCCAACAGACGAGCTACTGTAAATCAAATTGCTGAAGTTAATGCCAGTCCTGATAGGAAGGTGTCAGAATACAAAGCATCACAGTTTATTGTGTATGGGGCTGCACATCCACAAACTAGTCAGGGCGCTTATACTGACCCCTGTCCACCGCTGAATGGGCCAACAGTGGGCACGTGAGCATAAGAACTGGACCACAGAGCAATGGACGGTGGCCTGGTCGGATGAATTATATTTTCATTTACATAACATTGATTATAAGGCGTGTGTGCGCATTACTTACCTGGGGAACACATGGCACCAGAAAACACTATGGGAAGGTGGCCAGCAAACAGAGGCAGTGTTATGCCTTCGTGTGGATGTTACTTTCACACATACTACCTACTTAAGCATAGGTTCAGACCATGTACACCCTTTCATGGAAACTATTGGTGGCTGTTGATAATGCTCCCTGCCAAAAAGCATTAATGGTTCAGGAATGCTTTAAAGATCACAACAAAAGTTTGAGCTGTTAAATTTGCCTCCAAATTCCCCAGATATCAACCCAATTGACAATCTGTGGGATGTGCTAAACAAAAAAAAAAAAATCATCCATGGAGGGCCCATTTGGCAGCATATCCTTCAAGTTCTGAACATCTTTATGCCAGATACCGCAGTACAACTTCAAAAGGCTAGTGGAGTTCATGCCTCAATAGCACAGGGCTGTTTTGGCAGAAAAAGGGTTACAAACACAATATTAGGAAGGAGGTCATAATGTCATGCCATATTGGTGTATTTAATTTATGTAACAAACTGCACTGGAGGAGCCCATGCAATTAGTAAAGAGCAATTGTTGACAGAACAACATGCCAAATTGTGTTTGGAAAGTGAATGGTAAATAACCAAGAACTTACATAAAGTACTAATCATTACAAGCATCAAATTAAACCAATACATTGCATCCTACAATGGATTCAACTGCTACGTTTTATTTTCCTGAAGTTACATTCCTGCAGAGCAAAGACCCAACACAAATAAAACACCTGAAGCTTCCAATCATAGCCTTACAGTTCACTAGAGTTACATGCAGGTATGGTAATGTGGTTGATCTAAACCATTTAAGAAGATAGATCTCCAGAAAGCATTTATTCTGTTCAGTACAGTTCTTGGTGTACGTGGTGAGCACAGAGCAGAAGTCTGATACTGAACCATGAGATATGATGAGCTGCTATGGAATAATAGACCTACATGAATGCGAATCGATCCAGAACAATTCTCTAAAATGGACTGGTGGATTTACAGATGAAAAATAAGCAGATGTTTAATACAAGCTAAATTTCACCCGCATAACAAGGCAAAGCAAATTTATAGCATTAATTTTATTACATTGTAAAAGCAAAACGAACCCACCAAAAAATAAAAAGCCTTTGTGTTTGAGGAACAGACCAAATACATTTCACTCACAATCTAGACATTTCTGACAAACAAGGGTATCTTTGTTGAGTTCTTAAATATACCTTTAAATAAATGCACAAGGTCATGGGTTTCAATCCATGGGATTGCACATAGTCAGAAACAAAATGTATAATACAATGCAAGTTTCTTCGAATAGAAACATTGCCAAATGCATAAATGTAACTCAAATGTAAATATAACGCCAAGCTGGACCACAGCAAAATCAGACTCGCAGATAATTTTACATCGTATATTTTGTTTTACAATGAGATTGTGACAAAAATGATGTAATGCACACTGTTGACAGTAATCCTCATAATCTGTGCAATACTGACAGTGATCAGCAGCTGACAAAAGTCACACGTGAAGCAGAATCTAAAACTAGAGTCTCTAGTAAACTAAAAAACACCTGAAGACAATCAAAGTCTTAGTTTACTTCAGTTACAGGCAGCTGTATTAATGTGGTTAGAGGTAAACTCCGACGATATAGATCTCCAAGAACTGGACAGGAAAAACAAGGAACTATCTGGTGGACTCAAGTAAAGAGTAGTTATCAGCTTCAACACAGCACACAGGCAGGTCAACAAACTGAATCAACGTTGATCTGATTGACACTGGATTCCTCCTCATGCTGAAAGAGCAAAAATGTACAGGTATTAGAGTTAATTGTAGGTTAAACTGGTGGTATAGACAGTTGTAGCTGACACACACACGCCTGACCCCCAGTTAACTTCTGGTTTCTTTTTGTCTAGTGTCCAAAATATAATATCAACATATTAATGGTTATATTTTTAAAGTATAAAATTATATTAAATAAACAATGTTGAATTTTGTTGTATGGTCATTTTATTAAATAAAAATGTGTTGAATGAGTCCTGTAGTTGACCCAGGAAATAAGGTACATAAACATGTAACGGTTTGGCTTGGTATCAGTGTGTCAATTCTAAATATTGGAGAAACAAATTTAGCCAAATAACGGTTCTTCTTAGTTTCTTTTGCTTTTTATCAGAAATAATCTACAGGCACTATTGTTTGTGAATATATACCGGAAGTTAAATTGGAGTTAAAAAAGTGCTCATGCACATTTACTTTAGTCTATGTTGTTAAGATGAAACCGTCTATATCAAGTGTTGAGGTGTGGCAACTTCAAGAAAGCATAGTCAAGTAGATGTATACAAATTACCACAAAACCCTTTAGAGTCAAAGCTGTGATCCAGTCTGCAGGAACAGAAATACTCACAGCAGTTAACAGTGATATTGCCAGAAGTGACACATGAGTTTAAGCTGACAAATGTTAAGCATCAAGAATCAAAGCAGAAACACATTCTGCAGTAACCTCAGGAAAACAAAGGGAAAGAAATGTAACATTTAAAATAAAAGAACAAGTAATGTTTTAAAATTAATATAAGCAGCAAGGTGCCGCAATGAATCCACTGAGAATTCATTTCTCACCATGTACTGTAGCTGATACGGGCTGGACCAAGTACTTCACAACACATAACAGTGAAATAGAGATATGAGCTAGAATAAAGTTGGATCCAAAGTAGGAAAATCAAAAACGCAGAGATCCAGGATCTTCATAAAAGAATGCCATGCATGCAGCGGTCAACAGTAACACTCACATATGGTCTGGACAGCAGTAGCAGTGCTCACATGGAGGCAAGATCCAAATCTATAGCTACAGCTCCTAGTTTCAGATACTAAAGGAGACAGAAACGTTACCATAAACCCATCCACAATTACAACTTTGTGAAAGCATGTAGCGAAATTTTGGCTAAAAATATTAATATTTAATGCTTAAGAAACTAATTAACATTTACAGTTAGAAATAAGGAACCATTAAACAGGTACTCAGTCTTGCTCTATTGGAGATTTATGTCCCCACATACTACAGATCCAACCCCAATAAAACACCTAAAGCAGCAAATGACACTTACATTTAAGTTGAGTTACAGGAAGGTTTAAGGGGGCTGGAGCTTGTGCCAATCACAAGCAACAAGAATGTGCTCATGGCCTACATATGCATTAGAACTTCCCAAAACATAACCCCAATAAAGACTCCATGCAAAAAACATGAAGTTAGTCAGCATTAGTCAAGCACCAAAAATAAAAACCACCAATAATGCTAACAAACACGCACAGATCAGCAGAAAGATACCACAGCACAAGGCTGAGATTACTGCTGTACTAGTGCAGACCAAGACAACAGACTAATTAGTTACTTACATTTAACCCAAACCAAGAAACACTTTAATGTTAGTGTACAAAGCCTTTTACAAGATCAGAAATAGATGTTACAAGAGACTCATATAATGGTCTCTGCTCTTGTGTTAAAGTAAAGCCCAGAGCTTTACCAGGTGGGTGTAGTGTAACGGGTGGATTAAAGCAGCATTTAGAAGAAGGTTAATCTGCAGTTTCTGCTAATGAAGCATCCACAGAAATAAGATTTGATGAAAATAGTGACTGGAGAATCGTTTAGGAGAAAATCACCATCACACAGAAAAGTAGTTAGGGTTAATCCAAATAAAAACCAGACATAAGCGTCTCACTTCACATTGACTGCAATTCAGGCAACACAAATATGGCATGTTAGGAAAAGACCACATATTTTTCATAGTTAATCCACATATTTGAGAAAGATAAAACAATTATATCTTTAGATCTGTTGAAACAAGAAAAAATAATAATAATTAACATGCTTCAGTAATGACCAATCAAAAGCTTTACATTGCCAGCATGAACAAAATTAAGAAATGATATAGTACATTTAAAGAAAATTTAAATCAGTATAAAAATCATCAATACATACAATCTGACAGCAAACACAAACATGACAAATCTATTGTGAAGTTAATGTAATTCACATTTAATGTAATTTAATCTCAAAACTAAATGAAAGCATACATTCCTCCAATAGATTCTGATGGCCTGACAGACATACTTCTGTGTGAAATTTTCCCCAAAGAAAGAATCTATGAAGCATCTCCTGCTGACCTGAACACCATAAAGTTTCCATACAACTTTAAACAGTTCCACCGTACAGTCTACAACAGAAAAACACAGACACTGGACAAGCAGATCACACCCCCACTTATTACAATAAATATTTAAATTGTAAATGAACAATAGATGAGCACACGCACTATATTTCACACAAGTGATGAGCACAGAACAGAAAATGAGGATATGGACTCCGAACCACGAGCCGTGATAAACTGCTTCTGCTCCCACATGAGACAGGCCAAATTTAAAGAATTGCATGTTAAAGGAAGAACCATTGGCATTATATGTGACATTTGTAATTTAAACCATTCAATGTCTTAAAGCCTCACATGCCCAATAGTGTTTGAGAAACACACCAAATGCAATCACTGCTAGAAACTTCTGACAAACAAGAGCTAGAAAACGCACTCATCACCAAACTATGATCAAACTCTATAGACATGAGCTAGGAATGTAAAGCACAGACAGTTTAGTTTACGGTCCCTTTGCCTCCTAAAACATTTACCTTCCTGGAGAGTACAGATCAAACCCCAAACACATTTATTATTGTATATTGTTATTTTCAAGTAACTTGTAAGACTTTGCCTGCTTCCTATGCATTTTATTAGTATTGGATCAAAACAGATTAAGGTAGATCTCCGATCAAGACTGAACGAACAGCCTACCAACAAGAGAAAAAAAAAAAAAAAGTAACTTAACAGCTAATAGGCAATACAACCGAAACATGACTTAATATAACAAAGAATGTACAGAAAGCCAATGTTTACAATGACAAAACAGAGACATGCTGTTTTTGTGTACCTGGAAGGTGGAGTACAGCAGGTAGATGTGCTGCTCTTCACAAGAGCCTTCAATGCTGATGAAAAACACTACAACTAGTCATATCTGACAAAATCTCTCTCCTAAACTACAAACACATATGTAAATACAATCTAGCTTCAGGTCATTTTAGGCTTCAAGATAACGGTATTTGAAAAAGGAAAGTTGGTATAATCTTAAATTAGCATTGATATTAATATTTGGCATCAAAATAAAGGGGGAGCAGAGTATTAAGATAGTTAAGAAGCTCAAATAAAAATATAGCCAAAGAATGTGACGCACATCAAAACGTGTAGACTGAAGAAAGTTCATATGTCATTTGATTTCCAAACCAGAATGAAGTTAAAACAGAGTACAACCTTAATTCAAATTTAAGACAATTACAGGTGTATTATCAAAAAAAGCACTGTTTGTTGATCGCATTACAGGTTCACTTCAGAGTATTTTATATTTTATTATTAGTCTTAAACTTAGCAGTAATGTAGAACCCCAGGAAGGAAAATTAACAGCCTTTGCAAGAGACATTAAATCTGCAACTGTACTACAGAGTGAGCCACAATGTCAACTCCATCCAGCTTTTGAATTCACATTCAGCACTAGAGGAAAAACAAGCTACAAGGAACAGCAAACTATTGAAGATGACCCATAAATTTCAATCAATCAATGAGCACCAGATTCATGCCAGGTCAACTGAATCAAAGGAGGCTCATCAGAAACGCACAGATGACATCACTGGGAAACGAATCTATGACGCAACAGGAACAACAGAGACAACCACTAGTAAAACAGACAAAACAGAGACAACCACTAGACTGTTGCATGCAGAGAGAAACAACTTCATATTCAAGCTGAGATAGGGTGGTGTAAAAATAGTACACATGTTTATTGCTTATTTCGTTGAGTTCAAATAATAAGTAACAGCAACTGGGGCAAAAATATAAAATGGGAAAAAAAGATAATCTGATTACACGAAATCAGAGGAAAACAGTGTAGCTAACATTGTACAAACTCAACCCACCACTAGATATGAACAAACGTATTTTTAGATAAACTTCCAAAAGCAATATACACACACCAGTTGTCAACAGTGCGCAAAGCTAACAAATATGCAACTTGTGAGTGTTGAAGTGGAACCCTCATGACAAAAATATTTTGCCAAATTATTCAAATCATACAAGTGCGGGAAACACATGAGACTACAGAATGGTATGGCATGTTATATGAAAGACATCTGTTGCAGATACACGGAGAAGGGTGTACACTGTTGAACTGAAAGAGGTACTAAAGACAAGTAGCCAAAAAAAGTACAATTGTAACCTGTAGAAACCTAAACGGAGAAAGTTTACTTGCTTCAGTACTCAAGTTCATGAGACTACAGAACATACAACACTTGTGATGAGTGCTTGTGCCATCTTTAAAAACCCAAGTAGAAACAACTTGCATGCTCACAGACCAGCAATAGCATCCGACACGCGCACGAGATCTGCAATAACATTTAACATACTCACCAGGCCTGAAGACACTGGAAGAATCACAAGACCTTACAATCACTGTAGAAACCTTGGACTTCACAGATGTGTAGAAACCTCATGCTTACCCAACATGCAAAAACATCCCAAGTCGCTCACCACACCTGTCGATGCTGGCCTTACCACAAGAACTTACCCAGTGTGTAAAAACATCATACCAGAAACCCTATACTAATTCAACCTGTAGAAAAACTCCACTCTCCCACCAACTCAACAGACTTGTAGACCCTGGGCAACACTCATTTTACACAAAAAGGAAATCCAAAAGCTTTTGCAGACATGATATTAAATGTCTGTTTGTTACATTAACGTTCTTTCCACAGCATAATAGTAATTTTTAAGGAAATGACATAAAACATAAACAGCAGAAACGTTTCCTTGAGGAGGCATGCTACTATTAAACCACAAAGAACATTTGAATCAGCAAAACCACATTACTACATTAAGAGATATAAACACAAGTAAAAGTCTGTGATAAATGTGTGTTATATTAATGGAGGAGAGAAATTGTTATAAAACTGCTCTTAGCTTCAGGGGTTGAATATCCAAATGCAGCTTCAATCCACAAACAATAAAGGCAATGGTCAAGGCAGGCAGAAAACAGGCATATGCGATGAAACTGACAATGGTCTGGGCAGGCAGCAAAGGTTCACAAGGCGGTAAACAAATCCAATACTCTTACCATGATGCGCGTGCGGACACACACAGCCAGCCAGAACTACAGTTAACCACAATACTTCCCAAAGTGTAAAAACAGGCTTACGTAGACAGGGGAAATGAGACACAGGTGACAATAATTAGGAACAATGAGTCCATGCTAAGGATTGTGGGAATTGTAGTCCACAGTGAATATATAGATCCGGGGAGTGCCCTCTTGTGGATATGCAGGTAGTAATGGGAGAAACAAAGCATTTCCAAGCTTTGAATCAATTGACCCAATGAGGTCTATGCACGTGTCTCAAAAATGAGAAAAACAGTTCAATGCTGTACATTGTGGCACACAGCAGTGGTATAAAGAAGTGACATTCTTTGCCTTAGTTTTTTTTTTTTAAGATCTTTGCTCATAATTTCCATACTCCACCACCATTGAAAATGGCTGTAATTCTTTGGTCGTCTGCTTTTAGTAAATATTAATAGTGTGTTCACATAAAATGTTTTCTTGAATCACTTTTGTCTGTAAGATGTCCAGAAGATGCAGTGTGATGCACTTCATACATACCTTATCCATGAACATCATCTCCATCAGATTTAAGTCTGGTCAATAAATCAGAGCGTTTGAGAGTGCATGTGTTTCAACTTTGATGAGGTGATTTCTTGTTTCTGTTTATAGTACTTTAGGCATCTTAAGATGATAACCGACCATAGATTTCTACAAACATATTTGATTCACCTGTTTTATAAATGTGCATTGTAAAAGTTGACCACCTATTAGTCAAAACTAAAACACAGATATATTTACAGAAGTCTATCTTTTATGTTTCTCTTAATGTATTATGTGGATGTTTATAGATAATGGAAACGTTATTTGTAGAAAATATATATACAAAATATATTACTTGTGTCCCTTTATGAAATTGTTTTGATGAAGAGATGCTTGAAAAATATACATTTTATTTAAATGTACTGAAAGTACAAAATACCTACATTATGAATTTAAATATTAAGATACAGTACTCAGCTTATAAGGGCACCAAATTCTTAAAAAGAAAACTGTTTTTATATATTTTATTTATATATACAGTATATATATATATATATGTGTTTGTATTTGTATATTTATATATTAGGGCTGTCGATAGATTAACATTTTTAATTGCGATTAATCAAACCCTTTTCATGTGATTAATCGCACATGTATAGTGAATTAAAAAATACACTATTTTGTTTAATGTGTTTATTTTAGTGCTGTCAATCAATAATTTGTTTTACTAACTTATCACACACAGAGCCTTTGTTTCTAAAGGAACCATTCTTTTGCTGTGTTTGAGCCATTGTATGTTTTTTGGGTGTGTTTCAATGGATGTTCATGTTTCTAATTTCAAAAAAGGCTTTATTTTTCACATATTTCAAGTCTATTGTTCACAGCTGTCCCTCTTCTAACAAAACGACTATATGTCTTCCGGTCTATATAAAGTCCATTCTTCTGAAACTCTCTAAATGGGTAAAGCTGACCTGGTCTGTCGTGATTTGTTACCCGCTTAGAGTGTGTGGGTGTTTGTGTGTGAAGCTGTCCCACCCATACCATATCAGAATCAGAATAGCTTTATTGCCAAGTGTGCTTGGAATTTTCTTTGGTGTTGAAAGCTTCTATTACAGACATTCAACACAATGACAATACAAGTATAATAAGATTTACAGTCTAAAAGATTTTAAAATATGCACATATAAAATAAAAGACTATTGTAAAGAAAATGGGGTATAATAACATATAAGAGACATCGAACAGGGTAGTATATAGTAGCATATACTGTACATAATGTATATCAGCGCGCTTAAAAACATGTGGATCCATCGAAGTGTAACGGAGGTCTGCTATTGCATG